>JBAMJR010000152.1:0-35000 GCA_038501785.1 Myoxocephalus aenaeus
TTTTTCTTTTTTCCAGCTGTGCGTGCTTCAGAATGTGTTGCAGGTGTGTGTGTGTGTGTGTGTGTGTGTTGTGTGCACTGTTCAATGTGGCCTTTGTATCATGTAAAGCTGAAGTGACAGCAGCCGGAGAGAGAAAGATGACGGTCACCTGCAAACCCTAAACAAGCATGATTGATGACTGTAAACTGGCGAAATAGCTTCATGATGCCAGCAAACGCAAACCTGTGTGTGTGTGTGTGTGTGTGTGTGTGTGTGTGCATGTGATGAAGTGGTTACATGTGGGCTTCAAAGAGGAATGTTCAGTATGTGTGTGTTTGTGTGTCTCAGGTGATGCAGCACACATCTCTCCAGGGTTTTCTCTTTGCAGGCCTCAAAAAGCAAAAATCACGACTTTTAAAGATTTACTTTTTTGTTTTAAACCAGGAAACCAAATTCCTATATATGTATTAATAAGAAGGTAGGAAATTTGATTCTCTGGTAAGAAAGTTCTTACAAAACTAAGTCTTTCCCTTTTTAAACAGAACCATACATGTAGAGACTAAGTTAATAACACAGTTAAAACATATTTTTGAGTTTTCCACATGATTACGCTTGCTTTGTGTACTAATGCTGATCTTAACACAAACAGCGAGGTCTTTATCAAAGGGTTCAGCCTCTCTGGTTGTGTTGGAGGCCCAGTGCTCAGCTTTACCTGCGGTCCCTGCCACTGAAAGGCACCACGTGGATTCCCAGCGGCCCACCGTCGTTTGACACCTCCACCAGTTTGACTATGTCTCTGGGAGACGGAGAGACCAGGGTGGGTGGTGGTGGTGGTGGGAGTGGAGAGAGGAGAGGAGAGGAGAGGGGTGACACCATGTGGGGAAGAAACAATACAGGAAAATGAGATGGTGATGACAACATAAGTGAAATAAAAACAGAAAGCAAGAAGGTGTTGAAGGAGACGGACAAAAAAAAAAGGCAATAAAACAGAGCAATTCAAATAAATCATACACATACAACAACCGGGGAAACCAAAATCCTCACACACACACACACACGTCCATCTTAAAAACATGACATCACGATGCGTTTGAACTGGAGTTGAACGCTCTTGCGAGTTTCGGGTGTGAATGTTTGCACCGAGGGACAGGAAACCTGAAACTGGTTGCGACTGTGAATGTGCAAACAGCAACCGAATTACAATTTTAAAGGTCCTAAATTCCAAATTCAGAGCACGTCTACGATCCACGCGGCTCAGAACAAGGGGCTGATAGCAGCTAACAGCCGCTAATAGCAGCTAACAGCAGGTAACAGCAGCTAACAGCAGAGAATAGAAGCTAACAGCAGTTAATAGAAGCTAACAGCAGATAACAGCAGTGAATAGAAGCCAACAGCGGCGAATAGAAGCTAGTAGCAGCTAACAGCAGCGAATAGAAGCTAGTAGCAGCTAACAGCAGCAAATAGAAGCTAACAGCAGTGAATAGAAGCTAATAGCAGCTAACAGCAGCGAATGGAAGCCGACAGCAGTTAACAGCAGTGAATAGAAGCTAATAGCAGCAAATAGAAGCTAATAGTAGCTAACAGCAGCGAATAGAAGCTAACATCAGTGAATAGAAGCTAACAGCAGCGAATAGAAGCTAACATCAGTGAATAGAAGCTAACAGCAGCGAATAGAAGCTAATAGCAGCGAATAGAAGCTAATAGCAGCTAACAGCAGTGAATAGAAGCTAACAGCAGCGAATAGAAGCTAATAGTAGCTAACAGCAGCGAATAGAAGCTAATAGCAGCTAACAGCAGCGAATATAAGCTAACATAAGTGAATAGAAGCTAACATCAGTGAATAGAAGCTAACAGCAGCGAATAGCAGCGAATAGAAGCTAATAGCAGCTAACAGCAGTGAATAGAAGCTAATAGCAGCAAATAGAAGCTAATAGTAGCTAACAGCAGCGAATAGAAGCTAATAGCAGCTAACAGCAGCGAATAGAAGCTAACATAAGTGAATAGATGCTAACATCAGTGAATAGAAGCTAACAGCAGCGAATAGAAGCTAACAGCAGCGAATAGAAGCTAACAGCAGCGAATAGAAGCTAACAGCAGCGAATAGAAGCTAACAGCAGCAGCCAACAGCCACTAACAGCAGCTAACAGCGCTAACAGAGGTAACTAGGGATTGAACAATATAAGATTTTATCGTGGATTGTGATAATTAAAACAAAAATCACAAGTTGTTCATGGTGAATTTTCATTATCGAGATAATTATGAATGTCGCCATCAATGGCTTGAAAAAGCACTCTAGCTCGCTATTACCGGAGAGAAGAGGCTTTATTTTCATAATGTTACCCTGTGGCTGGCACCAGAAGATGGCCGCCGCTCAAATGTAGCACTTCAATTTGTGGAAAAATAAATGTTAAAATAACAACCCGGTGCCGCCCTCGGCCGTATACCATTTAAAGGCATTTAAACGTGGATGAATATTGTTGCAACATCCTTTGACCTTTATGAAAGCGCTGAAGGCAGCGACGGCTATTTGCTTTTCGCTTCTTTTTTTTCGAGGCGGCATTCTTCACAATCCAGTCTGTAAAACATCTCAACACCGGCACATTTTACAAGATGCCGAATCTAATCTGCCCACAGCTTTGATACAATGACTATGATTAGCTCGGGGAAAATGGGCCCCTTGTTGACAACTAAGAGGCGGGGGGGAGGGAGGGGGGGACCAGAGTCTCTGGGAAATCACGGGAATAATAACAATACCATACCTGCATATTAAACTGGAAGCATGCAACAGAGCAAAAATAACAAAACAAAAACACAGTTGTTAATAACAGGCTGCTGAATGGGTTAGTGCGTGGGAGAGCTCTGATGGCGAGACGAGGATCATTTTGCCTCCACAAAAGAGAATTATGCAAATCCTGAAGCAGGGTTGAAATGAGATTTTCCACAAACAAACCTGGATTACAATAAAGCACCTGCTGGTCTACCTCTAAAGTACTCATTACGGAGAGGAAGGGAGGCCACAGCTGATTCACTCGGGTCAGCTTTAAAGGGAAAATGTACTTTCAGACAAGTTTTTTTTTCTTTTTTTTCTCCATAGTTTTGGCCATCGTTTCCTGCCGATTATAATTGAGCTCTTCAGGTTAATTGCAGAGATCTGGCAACGCGGCAACATCACTGCCTGAGCAACATGCATGTGTCGAGTCCAACGTTATAATTACTGAAATGTTGGCCAAAAACTAAAAAGAAAAAAAAGAGGGAAGGAGTTGGTGTAATAACACAGAATGTTTTTGGAGGGTTCAGCAGGTGTGGAGACACACAAATGGGTTTCATTCCAAATCTCTATGTATTTGGAAAAAAAAGAAGAAATAAAAGCACGGATAATTCAATCTCCGATGAATGTGCAAACGTGAATGTTCAGACCCCATATTTTTGGAATAAAGCCGCAGCGTGTGATTGAGGACACAACACGGATGCACGACTGACGACTCACTCCAGCGACCTCACGGGGGTCATGTGGTCCATGCAGGAGTCGGCCCGGCCCACCGGCTCGATCCGGCCGTTCTCCTCCTCTCCGGCCTCGTCCTCCTGGAACAAAACAAAAAGAAAGACACAGACGAGCAAAGGTGAGAGAGAGAGGGCGCTGACACCCCCAGGGTGACGGAAACGAGCGGCTTTGAACATTAAATCAACCGGTTGACCTCGTTGACCCCGTCTCAGATCGGCCCGAACCCGTTTAATATCTTCCAGGAGGCGGCGGCGGCGCTAACCTGGTGTAAAAATACATGCCCCTCCCCTTTTCTTTCTTTTTTTTTATAAATATATATTCAAAATGACATCGCCTTTGTTCTCAACAGTGTGGAAGGTCATTAAAATTTCAGCGCGACACCGGAGAGGAGGGATGAGCGAGCGGCGGCGGCGGCAGCGGCCTCCCCGGCAACCGGGCCGCCTCATCAGTGTGAAAATGAGCCTGCCCGTTACCGTGGCTGCCGCGCGGTTGCCATGGCACTCCGGGTGCCCGGAGGACGCGTGGAAGAGCGCGTCGACTTCCGACCGCCGGCTTAAAGCGCAGACGGTTAGAACAGAGAGACGAGACGTCTCTCACCCACAGCTTCCCCCGACAGACGGAGACGCAAATATGTGTGTGTGTGTGTGTGTGTGTGTGTGTGTGTGTGTGTGTGTGTGTGTGTGTGTGTGTGTGTGTGTGTGTGTGTGTGTGTGTGTGTGTGTGTGTGTGCAGTTCAAACTGTTTATTTAAATCAGCAGTGTTATACAGCAGCCAACAAAGATGGACTTCAACAGGTCTGGACTCCTCGATGGACGGAGATGTTTTTTATTTATTTATTTTAATGCTTTAAATTGTTGTCTTTCATGTTGTTGTTTTTTTACATCTCGGGACCATGTTATAATTACTTATTCACACATGAACATGCCCCTCACCCACCCTCCTTTAGACCCAAAGTGTCTTGTATACCCACAAATAAATCAAACTAAAAGAAACATTGGCAATAATAATAATTGACGAACGCAACACGGTTCATCTCGACCCAGAGGGAAAAGTAGAACTGTATTAAAGTGGACATATCATGGTCATATAAAGAAGACAGATGGACAGGAAGACGCTTCACAGCACCTTAAAGGACTAACAATATGAGCACATACAGCATTTATGAAGACTCCACTATACGGTGCAGGCCGATGATTTATTTACCGGCACCGTATGGACTACTTTCTCTCAAATGTATGGAGGAGGGCTACACCCACGATCTAAAAACACACACAGAGGCCGGATAAAGAAGTCCAGCAACTCAAAGAGCCTCAGAAACACATCTAACAGTATTCAATATTTATCAGGTGAGAGAGAGAGAGAGAGGCCGGGGGACATCAGAGAGGGAGAGGAGTCGCTATCTGAGGAAGAGCAAATGAGATCGGCATTCATCAGAGCACACAGACCCTTTATTTCAATACGCACCATCTCCCAGGGATCTGGCTGCACACCGACAAGAGTGTGCGTGTGCGTGTGTGTGTGTGTGTGTGTGTGTGTGTGTGTGGAAGATAATAAAAGGAGAGAGCGGGAGCAAGTGATGGAGACGGAAGTGAAATAAGAGAACAAACCGAGACGCAATTATAAATAGGAAAGTGTGCGGTAAACAAATGTCTTTACAGCGTTATATTTATATATGTTTATATATTAATTTATAGCTGCTGCCGGGGGGGGCTCAATAAATCCAATCAGCTCCGGAGCAATATGATTACGACGGTTATGGTTTGCTTTCCTCACACTGGCTGTTGATGATTGTACATAAAGAATGAACATAACTGACGTGTCCACGCTGCTGCTCCTGCAGTAGCTGTTGTGGATGTGGAGTTTCCTCGTCGTCATTTAACTGCATGTTTCTGAGCCATTTTGGGTTATAAAATAAAAATAAATAAAAAGTCCTTTAAGTTAAAAAAAATAAAAAGGGAACGTTGACTATTGATTAAAATCTTCAAATGTCAAATTAAGCTGCTGACAATTGTCCTAAAGCGATGGAAACGCTGACAGAGCAGCTCCCAAATGGACCTTGTGGCGAGACGCTGAAATCTGAACCTCGGCTGACGGAGGACTTTTCTCTCTTTTCATCCTTTCCACTAATCGGCCGTCAGTCCACCGACTCTGAAGCGGCGACAGTTACCACCTTGTCAACAGTAAAGCTCCAGTTTCCCTGTCACCACTCAAAAATGTATCCTATTACCGTAAACGTCGGGTTACAAGCCGCTGTAACAAGCTAGTAGCAGCGCTAGCTAGCACTGCTGCTATCTCCCCGCTGCTGCTGCTGCTGCCCGCGTCCCCTCTGCCCAAGTCGGGTGTCGAGCCTGGTCCCGCTACCGTCGGTGGTTTTCGGGGAGCTAGCGGAGAGCTAGCGGAAGTTAGCGGCGAAGCTAGCGGGGAAGTAACGGAGCGCTAGCAGGAGCCCCAGCTGGCTACAGCGGGGAGCTAACGGGGACACTGACCGAAGATAGTAGCGGCTCGTAACCCGACGTTTACGGCAGTGGTTTGAATGGCATTCAAGTAAAAAAGATGGTGTGTTTTGATGTAGAGACATAACAGGCCAAGAGTGGGTCATTTTATATATCTTTGCACCTTGGCTGAGGGTCATGATTATAAAACAAAGGAAACCAGGAAGTGCGCATTCAAGCCAATCGGAGAGTAACATTTCTCCCCGGAGCTAGCGGAAGTTAGCGGTGAAGTAACGGAGCGCTAGCAGGAGCCCCAGCTGGCTACAGCGGGGAGCTAACGGGGACACTGACCGAAGGTAGTAAGTAGCGGCTCGTAACCCGACGTTTACGGTAGACATTTGTATGTAATTGAACGTGTATTCGTGAGGTTACACTGACCTTTGACCTTTAAAATTCACATCAGTTTACCCCACAGACTGACCGTCACTCGTTGGTTTGTGGACCGCCGAGTTTGTCGCCATCTTGGATCACGACCGTCGCCATGTTGTTTTTTTTTGCAACCAACGAACGTAAGTTTCCATAGTTAGAATGCGGAGGAGTGACGTAGAGCGGCAGAGACCTGTCAATCACAGCTTTGTGGTCTATTTGACTCTAAATGGAAGGGGCTTTGCTAAAATATGGAACAGTTTAAAAACCTCCGCGGTATCGGCATCGAGGACAACAACACTTCTTTCTGCGTCTTCGTACTGACGGATTGGACCGATCAGCCGTTTTTCTTCATCTCCGCCGCCGTCCAGAAGCAGACACTCAACCCGACCGCACCACCGAGACGCCGCCCATTCCCGCCGCTGGGAGTGGGGCAGAGAGATAGATGGCCTCATTAATAATTCAGGGCCGAATCGCGGGGTTAATGGCTCGCAGGGCAGACAGGCAGGCAGGTAGGAGGAGGAGGACGGAGGAGGCCGACGTGTTTTCCAGCAGAGTCATTGTTTGTTTCCTGGACGCGGAGGAGGAAGGGAGCGGGCAGTTTTCAGGCTCGGGGGCTCATTAAAGATTAATAGGAGAATCCATTGGGGCCTGTCCTTTCTATCTCTCAGACTAAATGAAGTGGTCTGCGACTGTGTGTGTGAGAGGGAGTGGAGTAATGCTGCACTTTAATGAAGTGCTGCCCGCTCCCCTTTCCTGCAACTTTGACCGCACCGTCACAAACAAACTGACGTGGACGTGTGCGCACAAACACGTAAAATGTTGCATCAGCGGTTCAAGTACAGATACTATAATAATAAAAAAGACGTATGCGGCATTGTTGCCCAGATTCCATAATTTCTTTGAAACCATATTAAAATTTATGAATCAAAAATCTGTTTAAATATGAATGGGCCTTTTTTTTTTCGACATGCCCGCCGTCAGATTCGATGCCGGCGTTGGCCGTCTGCGGCCCGGCGGCCTCTGGAAAAGACTTGATGGGACGGGACTCCAACTGACGCAACCGTGAGAAACGTTGACGCTGACAATTAGGTCGAGCCGAAGCTAAATCTGATCTGTAGGAAGGTCATTTAACTAAATCTAAATGTGTTCTTATCTAATACCCAACATTGGGTCAGTTTATGTTGTTTTGATACGTTAGCTTCACATTTAAACTAGCCTTTTGCCAGTTTTAGACTATTTTAGGTTGGCATCCCGTTAGCTAGGGTGACCAGATGTCCTCTTTTTCCCGGACATGTCCTCTTTTCGAGACCTAAAAAAAGCGTCCGGCAGGGATTCCAAAAACGTCCGGGATTTTGCTACGTCCGGGAAAATAGTTATTACCCCCTACAAGTTTTGGAAACGGTATCTCCCTCACATTCCACCTTCTTGCGCAAGCTCTGACTGTAGAGAGAACTGTCATTGGTCGACCGATCTCAATGTAAATGTAAGTTCACGGCATGCTATACTATACTACTACTACTACTACTACTACTACTACTACTACCCCCCCCCCTCCGCGCGACGAAGTGTCCTCTTTTTCACAAACTCAAATCTGGTCACCCTAGTTTTAGACTATTTTAGGTTGCTTGTCTTTAGTCAACGAGGAGTCTCGCCAACAACTCCTGCATGTTTGTTTTAATTGGATCATCATTTCATACAGAAATATACTCGTTTCAGCCTTCCAAGATTAAGAATAATTGAGGATTTCAGAGCAGTATTGATGTAAAACTATGAAATTGTGCTTGAAAACAAATGTGTGCAGATCAAAAAGCCCTTTGGTCTTTTTGGAAAAGAACACAGACGCTCATTCCTCCACTAATGGCAAACACAGCGGCCACGAAGGCAAAACGTCGCATGTCGAAGTGGAACACACATCGGATCCACGGAGAGGAAACACACACTCCGTCACCGTTCACCGGGAGCCGTGCCCTCTCCACATGTCCATGACCGGATGAAACACTGAACCAGAAACTATAAATTAGCCTCGACCTCCGACCTCTGACCACGACGCACCATCTGGCTCCGAGTTGGAAAACAGAGGAGAGATGAGACGACGTTCAGCTACTGTTCCACTTTACCTTCACACACACACACACACACACGGAAATAGAGCATCTGGGCTTCTGAAGGTCACCACAGGTGTTCTGGTGCATGTCTGGCCTTTCACTCTACGTAACCGCACTGATATTTGACAACATCAAATACAAAAGACACATACTAGGATTTACATCACGTGAACTCTTGAGTTACGGACAAAAACATGGTCTGTGAGGTCACAACGACCTTTGACCTCCGACTTGTAATATCAGTGCATCCTCAACTCCAAATGGCCATTTGTGCCAAATCATTAAAAATAAATTAAAAAAAAGATCTCATGGTGTTCCTGAGATATTACAGTCATGAGAATGGACAACCCCAAAAACATGACTTTTTTCATGCGGAGGCATAACATTATTATTATTTTATTTTTTTCATTTTTTTTTCATCTATTTTATGTATTCATCTATTTTATGTATTTATCTATCGTATTTATTTTATGTATTTTTTTAAGTATTTATTTTATGTATTTAATTTATGTGTTTATTTATTTCATTTAATTAATGTATTTAATTTATGTATTTCTTTTTCATCTATTTCTTTATTTATCTATTTTATGTATTTATTTTATGTATTTTTTTTAAGTATTTATTTTATGTATTTAATTTATTTTATGTGTTTATTTATTTCATTTAATTAATGTATTTATTTTATGTATTTAATTTATGTATTTCTTTTTCATCTATTTCTTTATTTATCTATTTTATGTATTTATGTATCGTATTTCTTTTATGTATTTCTTTCTTTTTTCATCTATTTATTTATTTATCTATTTTATGTATTTATCTATCGTATTAATTTTATGTATTTATTTCATTCTATGTATTCATTCAATGTATTTATTTTATTACATTTCTTTTCTTTTAAAAGAGCAGCATAAAAAACAGCACCAGATAAAAACCTACGACCCTTCCGGGTCGGCGGCTGCACGCCTTCAGGGAGAAAGGAGCGAGTGATCGAGCTCCTGAGAGGTGAGGCGGCTCCAGGTGTTCAGGAGTCTCACCGCCGCCCGACCCCAACGGACGCAGAGGGGGGCGACCGCACGACCTTCACGCGTCTTTATTCACCGGGGTCGGAGACGCCGCGGTGCAGGATGTCAGGCCTGTGGAAGGGAAGCCGGATCTAATTTAGCCGAGTGTAAAATAATAAATAAATGCAAAATTTGAAAAAAATGCCTGCTGAGAAATTCCGGTGCACCGGTTCCAAAGTTCCCAGCAGTCGTCCCCCCCGATGCCGCCGGATGACGTCGACCCCGCCGAGCGCGACAGTCCCATCTGTCGCCAATCGGAGAGACGTTTGATTAACGCGGCGCTCGGCTCCGCGCGGGACCCACAATGCATCATTAAAATGCGCTTTCAATTACCGATCCCCTGCGCTAATTCAATTAGTCTCCCTTTAAAGACGCTCTGATGATGGGATGCAGACGGCGGCGTCAATAACAGGAGGACTCATGGACATCACAGTTTATATCATCCGGGATGCCGCTGGCCGTGTGTGTGTGTGTGTGTGTGTGTGTGTGTGTGTGTGTGTGTGTGTGTGTGTGTGTGTGTGTGTGTGTGTGTGTGTGTGTGTGTGTGTGTAATACTTTTGTATCTATTTGCATTACTGTGAAAACATCTCCCTCAAAGATTATAATAATTACAAGATTACATTTCAACACATCAGGATCTGATTCATATACATCCGATACAGGTTTTTACCGACCAGAGTTGAACGCCTCATAATGTTACTCACTGCCTGGCACCTCAATGGCATTTTAATGGGAGTCTATGTCTATGTACTTAAGTCTATGTACTCATGTACTTAAAATGTCATTGAGGTTCCATTGAGTAACATTATGATGAGGCGTTCAATTCTGGTCGGTAAAAAACTGTGTCCTGGGTAAATATCAATTGTAACAGGATCCCGATGTGTTCAAATGTATTCTTGTTGGATGAATAAAGCCGTTTGAGGGAGATATTCTCACAGTAATACAAATAGATATTAGAGTTGTTTTTAAAAACACACTGATATCGGATGTTCGGGTAACGGAATTGGTATCGGGAAGAAGAAAAAAAACGATATCGGAAAACATCTCTTTTGGGAACGCCGATGCACAAAACCAGCTCCGTATAAAGAAATGTTGGGGTTCTTTTCTCCGGTTTTGCGTGACAGAACCTGACTTCAACCCCCATCTAACGCTCAACAGCCGTGTTCAATGTATGGCGCTGTCGTGGCGGAAGTGAGGAGGGAAAATGATTGATGAAAAAACCCTTCAACGAGTTATTTACAGCAGCAGATTGCGTCCCAACCATCATATAATGGCGTGACGCTCACATGTCCACGTGCGTCTGAAACCGTCATGCTCGGCCAGATGAAGCTGAAATCCAGTGTGCAGACACTCATCTCCTCACACACACACACACACACACACACACACACAGCGTCTGTGTGCGTCTCTGAGCTACCAGAGGCAGTAGCAATAACAGCTTGAGCAAAATGAGACTTCCAGCACTTCCTAAATTACCACGGCGCCGCCGTAGCGATCCATTTAATTCAACAGCAATTTCTGCAATCCAATTCAATCAAAGCGGATGGGGCCGGCGGAGGAGTTGATGTGCGCCGCAATTTCCTCCGAAATAATAGACAATGGAGGCTCATCAGGAATGGAGGCAATTTCAAAACTCACATTTTAAGAGAGCTCTGACAGTGTCACTCGAAATAGGATTCACAGAATGTGTGAACAACGCTTGTTTTTGTGTGTTTTTTTTTTAACTCGACGTGAGGTTGCGTTTGATTCAGCGCGCCAAGAAAGTATTTAATAGAGAGATCCAGAAGGAAACCGCACTTAGAGATTAGTGAGGAGCGTTTCTCCTGAGAGGAACAGAAAGCCGTGACGAAGCTCGTTAAAAGGATGACAAATGGCACTTTGAAAAACTCTCAACTCCGAATCTGAGGGGATTCTGGGAAGTTCTGAGATATATATATATTTTTTTTTTAAAGAAGCAGAACAGGTTTGAGTTTGTCCGTCATTCTGATTCACATCGACAAAGTGCACATATTTTTTTTCTTCAAATATAATTTCAGCCGCAATCATGGAGGCCCTAAAAGTTAGGTTTTTTTTGCGTCAATACTCCACGTTGTATATTCAGAATTATTTGGATACATATTTGGTTTTCCCAACGAGCAAAACACCTCCTCAAGTTTAAAAAGTACTTCGCTCCTCTGAGGCCGCCCGGCATTCCACCGGTGTGGACGGATTATTTAGACGGGAACGAGCCGAACGTTGATGTAGGCCGGAGTCCAACACACACACACACACACACACACACACACACACACACACACACACACACACACAGAACCAGCTGGACTTGGCTCTCCTGACAATGTCAAACATGACACAGGTTGAGCGAGAGCGAGTGTGTGTGTATATACCACGTGTAACCCATATGGGGGACAGAACTACCGTAAAAGTCGGGTTACAAGCCGCTACTACCTTCGGTGATTGTCCCCGCTGTAGCAAGCTAGCGCTGCTGCTAGCTCCCCGCTGTAGCAAGCTAGCGCTGCTGCTAGCTCCCCGCTGCTACTGCTGCCGCCACCGCTGCCCGCGTCCCCGCTGCCCGAGTCGGGCATCGAGCCGGGGCTGGTCCCGTTACCTTCGGTGGTTGTCGGAGAGCTAGCTGAGAGCTAGCGGAAGTAGAGGGGAACTAGCAGCAGCGCTAGCTGGCTACAGCGAGGAACTAGCGGGGACACCCACCGAACGTAGTAGCGGCTTGTAACCCGACTTTTACGGTACGTGTCAACTGGAATGGATCAAGCCGCACGCTTTGATGTCGAGTTAATTTATGGGCTGTAAAACAAGACGGCGGCGGCGAACTCAAGGCTTCAAAACGGCTGTACTCAAACCAACGAATGCCGTCATGACTACGTCCACTTCTTATATACGGTCTGTGGGAGAAACACATTTTGTTTCCTATATACACTTTAAAATAAAAGCTTGTTCTCCTTTTATTTAATTATTACCCATTTGTGAGTATTTTTTTTGTCATTTTGTCGTCCCTTGTTTTTTCACAGCTTTTGTCATGAAGCAGCAAAAATCAGGAAACGACGGGTTTTCATCAGCGGCAACTTAAAACGACTCGTGCCTCAAATGAAGTCGTCGAGTCCCGTTGGTTCTCATTCCTGCGAGTGATTTTGTGGAAAAGGAAGCTGAAGAGAGATGGAGGGTGTGGATGTTTTTGGAACGCTCTAAAGAGTCACGAAACATTTACGATACTTGACACATTTCCAGCGAGGCAAGCAGAAATGTTTCACCGCACACAGCCACCTGGAGACGGAGGGGAGCCGGGCTGCAGGGGGCGGGCGGGATCGACCAATCACAGAGCAGGGATCAGCGCTAACCACGCTAACGCTGGTCTGGACTAAAACACAAATACAACAAAATACTGCAGAGACAAAGCGCATTTTATAAAACCACGACACAAAACTTCTTGGAAGCATAACATTTATTGTTTTCAAGTCGACTTTGCAGACTTGGTTCTCCATTTGTGCGGTTTCATGCGATGTGTGCGATGTGTGCGGCGCTCTCGGTGTGTGTGTGTCCCGGACACCGAGGGGACCGGAGCGAGCTGCAGCCAATCACGCAGCTTGTTACCCGACGCGCCGTTTACCCGAGATCGGACTGGAGATGGAGCCGCTGTTATGGAGCAAAATAACAGACCCAACCAGCCCTCTGAGGGAGCTGTGGATAATGGTGACAAGCAACACACACAGACACACACACACACACACAAACACACACGTAGAGTTGTCAGACTGAAGGCCATTATTCTGGCTGACTCCAACTGTAATGGTCGCTGCTGAGAAGAGAAGAGTGTGTACAGAAACATGTGAGGAAGAGACCACAAAACTTCACCCTCGCTCCGTATCCTCTTCCTCATCCTCTTCCTCTAGGACTACCCCCCCCCCCCCCCCCCCCTGCTGCAGTGATGCACCCTCAGCAGCAAGTGCATCACAACAACGACTCAGGAGCTTCAGGTGTACTAAGACAGAGCGTGTATCATTACCTGCAGTCATTTATTTCCCATTATAATCAGAAACCTGACTATTCATTCGAGATGCAGCTCACTAGTGTGTGGAATAAACATTAATCATGAATAATTGTATAAGTTGTTGGAGGCCTTTTGGGGGTTGCTACCATTCATTACGCATTCAAATGGATTTAAATAAGTCAAAAATCACTCTGAAATACCACATTAAGCTCTCGAGGAGCACCATAACAAAAACTTCAGACATTTGGAGATTTTCGAACGCTTCTGTACTGCAAACTGCTAATGCTAACATAGCTACACCAAAGCCACACATCGTCTGAGTGACCTCTGCCACTACTTTGTGGTTGCACAGTTTCCTGAAGGTAGGATCGCCTCAGAGGTCACAGCAGGTCGTTTGATGATGCACGGTTTCCAGTGCTTTGGGTCGACGTCGGGGGTTCAAGTGTTGTAAACATAATCAAACCTCGACATCCTCCTGATCGTCAAGATGGCGACGGCCGTGATTCAAGATGGCGACGGCCGTGATTCGAGATGAAGATGGCGACGGCCGTGATTCGAGATGAAGATGACGACGGCCGTGATTCAAGATGGCGACGGCCGTGATTCAAGATGGCGACGGCCGTGATTCAAGATGGCGACGGCCGTGATTCAAGATGGCGACGGCCGTGATTCGAGATGAAGATGGCGACGGCCGTGATTCAAGATGGCGACGGCCGTGATTCAAGATGGCGACGGCCGTGATTCAAGATGAAGATGGCGACGGCCTTGATTCAAGATGGCGACGGCCGTGATTCAAGATGGCGACGGCCTTGATTCAAGATGGCGACGGCCGTGATTCGAGATGAAGATGGCGACGGCCTTGATTCAAGATGGCGACGGCCTTGATTCAAGATGGCGACGGCCTTGATTCAAGATGGCGACGGCCGTGATTCGAGATGAAGATGGCGACGGCCTTGATTCAAGATGGCGACGGCCGTGATTCGAGATGAAGATGGCGACGGCCGTGATTCGAGATGGCGACGGCCGTGATTCGAGATGGCGACGGCCGTGATTCGAGATGGCGACGGCCGTGATTCAAGATGGCGACGGCCGTGATTCAAGATGGCGACGGCCGTGATTCAAGATGGCGACGGCCTCGATTCAAGATGGCGACGGCCTCGATTCAAGATGGCGACGGCCTCGATTCAAGATGGCGACGGCCTTAATTCAAGATGGCGACGGCCTTAATTCAAGATGGCGACGGTCTTGATTCAAGATGGCGACGGTCTTGATTCAAGATGGCGACGGCCGTGATTCAAGATGGCGACGGCCGTGATTCAAGATGGCGACGGCCGTGATTCAAGATGGCGACGGCGAACTTGAGGCTTCAAAACGGCAGTACTCAAACCAGCGAATGCCGTCATGACGACTACGTCCACTTCTTATATACGGTCTGTGGGAGAAACACATTTTGTTTCCTATACACACTTTAAAATAAAAGCTTGTTCTCCTTTTATTTAATTATTACCCATCTGTGAGACCTCTGCCACTACTTTGTGGTTGCACAGTTTCCTGAAGGTAGGATCGCCTCAGAGGCCACAGCAGGTCGTTTGATGATGCACGGTTTCCAGTGCTTTGGGTCGACGTCGGGGGTTCAGGTGTTGTAAACATAATCAAACCTCCACATCCTCCTGATCCGGGGATACAGCCGACTGTTTTTCTATTTGCTCAATAATCATCTCCATCCCTCCGATAAGAGCCGACAGCTGCTGCCGTCATCCCTCTTGTCTCGCCTTTGATCGCTTCGTGGACTTCTGATAAACTCCTCCGCTCTCATCTCCTTTCACCGACGCCTCTCGTTCGTCCTCTCCGCGATAACGATGGAACCGGCGGAGCGCGGCAGATCTAAAATAAAAATAAAACGGAGATTCTAATCTCCTTCGATTGGAGGAACGTGGCTTCCAACCTTTTTTTTCTGTGCCTCGGGAGGTGGCTCCAGTTTGAGAAAAGCGCTGCCATCTGCTCAACCTGATCAGGTTCTATTTTTAGGTGTAATTAGATCCTGGTGGCAGGTGATGAACAGAATATGATGTGTGTGTGTGTGTGTGTGTGTGACGGCCCCTTGGGGTGTGTTCGGTCCCCTCGAGGGAGCGCCGTCTTTCATCTTCCCTCCATCTCCCCCTCCTTGCTCTCCTCACCTTGTCCCTCCCAGCTGGAGGGGATCTGGGCTCCCACAGCTCCCCGTCATATTAAAACCAAAAGATCAAAGGACGAGCAGCAGGGAGAGAGAGAGAGAGAAGGAATAAACATAAAGGAGGCGACATGAGGAGCAAAAAGAAAAAAGGGACGATCGATAGAGAGAGAGAGAGAACACGGCTATAGATGGAGACGCATCGTATGTGTGGATCTAAAAAACGAGGCCGTTTGCTAAGTTCACTCTAAACTTCTTCATTTAGAATTCGTTCGACGCTTCTCCATCAACCGACTGGACCACCAGAGCCGGGGGTCAGAGGTCGGCGGTGTCGCTCGTTAACGCTGTGAAAGAAGAAGCGGGTTTGAACCGGACACAAGAACCCGCGGCCGTTCAGCACCGTGCGCGATGGAGAAAGAAAGCGAGGGAGTTATTTTAATTTTATTTTTTTCGGGAATTCGCTTCAGTCGGGGCCGAGCTGTTCTTTCACGTTCGGCTCGGCCACGTCTCGCGATTTCTGGAATTCAAGGACAAATATAATCGGCTCCGCGGGGCGATGGCTGAGCCGGCAGCTACCGGCTAACGTTGCTAACTCCGAAAAAAATACTGTAAAGGAGTTTCCAGATCCCATTTAGCTCAAGCAAGACTTTTTCTTCGTGAAACGGAAAAAGGTTTTATTGGATTTTGCAATTTCCAATCAGCTTTAAAATATGTTCATTAGGTCTCTGCCATATATGAAAGTCTCAATAATAATAATAATAAGTGCCCGTATCAGGACACTCTGTCTTACATGACAGAAATTTGAGAAAACAGGACAGAGGTGAGCGATGGAAACCGTCGGTCGAACGCGGAGAAACGACAAAAACAAGCGACGCAGCGATGGACAGAAAAATACATCCGCATCACAGAGGGAAGGAGGAGAGAGTCGGACTGAAGGCTCACGACGGAGAGGTGGCTGCAGATTAACAAACGCTAACGCACACGGCGTTTATCTGCACACCCATTCATACCCCAGTAACAGAGACGACACACACACACACACACACAGAGACACACACACACACCTGTCTTCGATCTCAGCGCCACAGCAGCACCTACTGGTCATTCAGCTCAGGATCTACACTGATCCTGCACTTTCATCGCTCTCTCTCTCACACACACACACACACCTTTCTCCGGTGCTTCCTAACTAACAAGCCTCTGTGCAGTGTGTGTGTGTGTGTGTGTGTGTGTGTAGCGGGGAGAGTTGAGTCCCTCAGGTGCACAGTGCAGCTTTAGCGGGATAAATCATGCACACCTGAGCCGTGCGCTCATAAATCACCTCGGACTCGGCGTGGAGTGTGTTCGCGTGTGTGCGTGCACTGAAAACCTGCATGTTCAAGTTTGTAAATGTGGAAAAGAATTGTGTGTGAATTGATAGTTTTTCCCTGTATGTGCAGGTTGGATTCTAGAGGCGTGTGTGTATGTGTGTCTTAACGTGCACACACGCGCTTTGTTCGCTTTAAGTATGCTTTAAAATGCAGCGTATGCATAATATGTGTGTGTGTTAAAGGGATCCTGTGGTGTGTTCATGAGTGTGTGTGCACCTGTGCACGTGTGAAAAAACTAAAGTTTGTAGTCTCTGTATGTGTTTTATACAACTAGCTGGTGTGAGCTTCAGTGTGCGAGTACGCTCACAGTGCACACATGCACCCGTCAGCACAGGTATGGTGGTGTGTGTGTGTGTGTGTGTGTGTGAGAGTGAGTGTGTGCTGACCTGCCTTCAGCATGTTCCGTGTAACAACATCCCCAGTGAGTTGTGTGAAGCCTCCGTCCCACCATGAAAGATAACTCAACCCTCCCTCAGCAGCCTAATGACCGAGGACACACAGCGCCGACACACACCGAGACACACACACACACACACACTGAGACACACACACACACCGAGACACACACACACACACCGAGACACACACACACACCGAGACACACACACACACACCGAGACACACACACACACCGAGATACACACACACACCGAGATACACACACACATACTGGATGCTACCAGTGTGTACTGGGCTGAGAAAAAGAAGAAAACACTCCAGTAAGTTATCATTATTTTCTCAGTTAGAGAGAACTGCACTTGAAAAGTGTTAATGTGGCAGATAAAAAAATAAAAAGATAATTATTCCCATTAAAGTTAGTTATGAGTCATTAAAGTCTACCACTTTTAAAAAGGTTACGCTGCTTAAATCGTAAAAAAAGGCCCAGCACGGAGAGCACCTGATCTCTGGGACATTTCTTTGTTATTAACGCAGCGGTGTCATTACTTTAGAACCGTTTCAGTATTTTTGTTTGAACTATTTACTACCGTTTCAAATGTCTCTGTGAAACAGTTTTGTCCTCAATCAATAAATAAATAAATACACGGACTTGACGACGGCGGCAGACGTATGGAATGTAGTCGAGCAGCCATGAGAGGAATCGAACCGTTGCTCACCGAGCTCTTGCCGTCTGACTCCAGGTGTCGGCAGGTGTGGACAGAAACAAACCCACAGGTTGTTTGTTTTTTAAGCCGAAACGTGAACATCCATACAGGTGTATTTAAGGTGGGAGTATATTTGAAAATGTAAAAAACTAAAGTGTAGAATGAGAGCGATCCACACACAAGGCTCTACACGAAGAAGTATTGACTAGAAACACATTGAATACAACAACACACACACACACACACACACACACACACACACACACACACACACACACACACACACACACACACACACACACACACACACCACCTAACACCTTTGAAGAAGTTGAAGCGAGCGCTTCGAGGGGCTCAGACTCAAACGGGTCAGAGGGACCAACGAGAACCGAGTCCTCCGGGACGGTCGCCTCCTCTCAGAGGTTGAAGACTGACCGAGAACAGAGCTGTGTGTGTGTGTGTGTGTGTGTGTGTGTGTGTGTGTGTGTGTGTGTGTGTGTGTGTGTGTGTGTGTGTGTGTGAGGTTCAGCTGTCCACTCTCACACTCAGTAGCTCGTGGGTTTTCGTCTTAATTGGTTGATTTGCAACCAGGTCTACGGCTGCCTGGACTCCTGACTCAAGCTCTCACACACACACACACACACACACACACACACACACACACACACACACACACACACACGACATGAATGAGTAAACACACACACTCATGGTACCACAAACATATAAACACACACGGATGCATACAAAAAAAGCCCTTGTGACTCTCACTCACACACACACACACACACACACACACACACCTCTCATTAATACACACTCGACTGACAGCTCGCTGTTGCCATGGCGACCCCTCTACCTGTTGCCAAAAGGAGGGCAGTGAGTTTAGGGGCTGGTGGACGCAGCTCAAAAATATCGCAGTTATAAAAAAAAATTATGAAACACAACGCTAAGCTTCTGTTGAGATACTCGCTGCGGGAAATTTGCATTTCCCGTAGTGATGAAACGAGGAGCCACCCATGGGTGCTTCAGCAGAATACCCAAGGGCAGTGTGCGACATTACAAGACCCCTTGACTGACACTTCAGAGCTCCTAAAAAGCCTCAATTGCAAAATGTCCGGGGGTCTCTAAAATCTGTCAATTGTCAGTAAAATCTCTTTATAAAGTTGAATTTTTTCAAGCTGCAAAACACTAAATATGAAACGTCGGGGTTATTTGGCGTAGTAAAAACTCAAATAACGTTCTTCAGCCCACAGTGGACACGACCAGACGGTTTCTTTTTTTTTTCCTAGTCTAAATTCTGGGCTCTCTCATCCGCTCCGTCATTTGATTATCGAGTCTGGAACCAACGCACAGTTGCGACATCCTTCCTGGAAGTAAGTGGGATGAGTGGCGCTTACAATCAGCCGTGACATGAACCAGCGACAGCGCAGCAGAGAGATCCTGTACTACAGTGTGTGTGTGTGTGTGTGTGTGTGTGTGTGTGTGTGTGTGTGTGTGTCATTGAGAAGAAGAAAATACATCGATGCGACTTGGATTCAGACCGTCGGACTGGGTTATTTCAGATGGATGTCAGCAGAACGAGCGGACGGCCGTGTGTGTGTGTCCATGTGTGTGTGTCCATGTGTGTGTGTGTGTGTGTCGAGGAGGGCAGATGGTGTTCAGCAGGTCATTAATACCAAACTACACCCTCCTGCAGTGACCTCTACCACTTAACCCGCCCTTCATACTCAAACCTGTTGTAAGACAGATGAGGGGGAAACGGTGCAGATTCCCCCTCGGAGAGATGCTGGGAACCCGTCGTACGAAAGTAACCGTTTACAAAAAAATAAATATATATATATATATATATATATATATATATATAAAAAAAAATGTGAGTCGTATCGTGTACATTTGCATGATTAAAACTTTAAAATGTCGTCATTCACCCGTTCATACAGGGGCCACCTGCCCATCAGGTATCTAACCAACATTCACACAGTCTGGCCCGAGGACACATCGACACGGGACCAGTGGAGCCGGGGATCGAACCGCCGACCCTTTGAGTGAAGAAAAAAAATAACTGCTCTACTAGGCACCATGAAAATCAGCCGATTAAGTAAAAGGTGCACTCTAAAAAGGGAAAAATTAAATGTCTAAAAACAACTATCGTAAAAGTCGGGTTACAAGCCGCTCCTACCTCCGGTCAGTGTCCCCGCTGTAGCTAGCTAGGAGCAGCGTTAGCTAGCGCTGCTGCTGCTAGCTAGCGCTGCTGCTGCTACTGCCCGCGTCCCCTCTGCCCAAGTCGGGTGTCGAGCCTGGTCCCGCTAACGTCGGTGGTTTTCGGGGAGCTAGCAGAAGTTAGTGGAGAGCTAGCGGAAGTTAGCGGCGAAGTAACGGAGCGCTAGCAGGAGCCCCAGCTGGCTACAGCGGGGAGCTAACGGGGACACTGACCGTAGTAGCGGCTCATAACCCGACTTTTACGGTAGACCTATTTTATTTATTTTTGTTGTTTTTGTGTACTTACATTATCCCAAACGGTTCCACTTTGTAACTTTAATCACGCTAATAGCCAGTTTGGTCACCTGTCAAAAGGCCTCATATCTTCTTTGCCCATCGGGGCCTGAATATTTTAATCCAGTTTAACGACCTTTCTTTCACCAGATGAAAGATTTAAGTCATCGGACGCCTGGACCTCATGTTATCAGAGACACAAGCTGAGCGAACGGTAATCATCGGGTCCGTTTGTTTTTAAGGAGAAGAAGAACTCCTGAACATGAAAATGAAGGAATCCTAACCGGGAAACGGTGACGGCGTTGACGGCAATGGCGCCCGACAACTCCCATGATCGCACGCTACTTCACAATGTCACCAAAACGCAAAGTCTTTTGTTCTGGCTGGAGAACAGAGACTCCCCCCGGAGGCAGAGCATTACATACTGTGTTTTACTCTGAGGCCGGAGGCGAAAGCCAGCTGGCTTGTCAGTATGCATCTGCACTCTAGAGCCAGACAACATTACTAGCACGTTAGCTGGAGTCGCACTCCAACCAAAAACAGGCGGGAAAGGCCAAACGAGAGCAGACCTGAAAACCGTTTTCACGCCACTGAGCATCAAATAAAACGGTTCTGTCGTATATGGTGATTACAAATATAACAAAAATATGTCCGACAACAAAACTGCAACTGGCAGTGGAAAATTGCGCCGTAATTTGCGCCAGCGTTTTCAGTCCGTGGCATTTTCCTTTTGGAGGAAGAAACACAGATAAATGAAAATCAGTTATTCTACAGCAGGAGAGTCCAACATTTTTTTGCTCTGAGAGCGACTCTCTAGTGGTTTAATTGATAATGTGTCAGAAAGGGGGACGGATGTCTGTGAATTTGATTGGATAGAAACAGGTTCACAAAGTGACTGTTTTATCAAATGTACGTGCATGTTCTTTGGGCCTCCAAAGAGCCAATCAGAAATGGTTTGCGAGTAGTGAGCTACTTCATGGAGAGACCTGGTCTAGACCAGGCGGCAAACTCCGGTTCTGCAGAGTGAAGCCAATGCATTCTCTCTACTGACCACTAGGGGGCGACTCCTCTGGTTGTATAGAAGTCTATGCTTCATGTGTTAAAGCTGCATTCTCTCTACTGAACACTAGGGGGCGACTCCTCTGGTTGTATAGAAGTCTATGCTTCATGTGTTAAAGCTGCATTCTCTCTCCTGACCACCAGGGGCGACTCCTCTGGGTTGTATAGAAGTATATGCTTCATGTGTTAAAGCTGCATTCTCTCTCCTGACCACCAGGGGCGACTCCTCTGGGTTGTATAGAAGTATATGCTTCATGTGTTAAAGCTGCATTCTCTCTACTGACCACCATGGGGCAACTCCTCTGGTTGTATATAAGTCTATGCTTCATGTGTTAAAGCTGCATTCTCTCTCCTGACCACCAGGGGGCAACTCCTCTGGTTGTATAGAAGTCTATGCTTCATGTGTTAAAGCTGCATTCTCTCTCCTGACCACCAGGGGTGACTCCTCTGGGTTGTATAGAAGTATATGCTTCATGTGTTAAAGCTGCATTCTCTCTCCTGACCACCAGGGGCGGTGACTCTGGTTGTATAGAAGTCTATGCTTCATGTGTTAAAGCTGCATTCTCTCTACTGACCACCAGGGGGCAACTCCTCTGGTTGTATAGAAGTATATGCTTCATGTGTTAAAGCTGCATTCTCTCTCCTGACCACCAGGGGTGACTCCTCTGGGTTGTATAGAAGTATATGCTTCATGTGTTAAAGCTGCATTCTCTCTCCTGACCACCAGGGGCAACTCCTCTGGTTGTATAGAAGTCTATGCTTCATGTGTTAAAGCGGCATTCTCTCTACTGACCACCAGGGGGCGACTCCTCTGGTTGTATAGAAGTATATGCTTCATGTGTTAAAGCTGCATTCTCTCTCCTGACCACCAGGGGGTGACTCCTCTGGTTGTATAGAAGTCTATATAAATGACTCTACTTCTCTTGATGTATTCCCTCAGTAAACATTGTAAACATGAGTTTATGTCTCAATCTCTAGTTTCAAGTCTTCTTCAATACAGCATGATGTCCATTTAGTAAATTATGGTCATTTAGAGTCAAACAGACCATAACGCAGGGGGCGCTTCAGGGGCGGGGCTACAAGGTGATTGACAGGTCATGCCGCTACCAGAGCCCGATACGGCGTCTCTACAGCGCCCGGCACCGCTCTCAGGGCCGTTCCAGCTCGCATGTGTTCAGCGTTAGGCTCTCATCTCTAAAAAGGGACACTTGGGTAATCCCAGTAAGTAATGCAGATGTCTTACAACACCACACATGTTCGCCAAAGAAAACCAACAGCCCATAAAAAGATAAGATAGCGATTGGTCCGTGGAGCGTGCGTGCACATGTTTATTTAACCTATCGCTACAATTATAGAAGTGAAAACATGTTTGTTTTTTTGGTGGGGTTATGCAACCTTCTGCAAAGGCAAAGGAGTCATGGTACATTATCGTATTTTATGATCGTATTCCAACCCAATGACCCCCTTCTACATATCCAGTTAAACGGGACCACATGTACCGTTGTTTTACTGGATCAACATTATTTCTCCTCTCCGCGATCTAATGCGTCATCGTGGATTTACAGTGGACATTCCTCACTTTTTAACCTCTGAGAGTGATAGAACCGGCCCGGGGCTCTGGACTGGATCTCGGCCACTCAGACCGGGCTTTCACCGAGATTAAGGGGGCTGACGGATGGCGTAAATCTCGAAATACTCGGTCGTTCGGAGGGATCAGAATCGTCTCGTCTTCTTCCTCCTTAGGTTCTCACACACATTTCACCTTCGACAACATCAAGAGTCACTTTCTTGAGGCAATTTCGTGGTGAAAAGCATTGATCTTGTGTCGCTGCAAGGCATTGCATGAAAGCCCCGCCTCCTTTTCAGCATGAAGCATGTCCAAACTGCCCTTTTGGGGCTCATGTCATGAACCCGGTCCTACCTGTTCCTGTCTCTCCAGCCAGCGGTCCACCATGGGGTGATTGGCGCTGAGTGACGAGCGGGCCGTCTCTCTCTGGAACTCGCTCTGATTGGCCCACGTCCCCGCGTCCCGCGGCAGACTGCGGT
The DNA here is from genome assembly GCA_038501785.1 of Myoxocephalus aenaeus. NCBI lineage: Eukaryota > Metazoa > Chordata > Actinopteri > Perciformes > Cottidae > Myoxocephalus > Myoxocephalus aenaeus. The sequence continues at coordinate 23,756 of JBAMJR010000152.1, forward strand.
ACGTGTCCATAGCTTTACTCTGCGAAGAAACGAGGGGGAAACGGACGATGTAACAGCTGAATAACATCCATCAAAAAAAAACAGAATCCTTTTTGACCGAGCCGCCCTTACCTTCCTCTCCAGGCTGTCGGTGCCGGACGCGTGGCGAGTTTTCAGGAAGCCGGCGGTGGTGGACCAGCGCGTCGGGTTCTTCCTGGACGGCGGTTCCTCCGTTTGGACCCGCGGGTCGCCGAACGGCCCGTTGATGGTCAGCAGGGCGGGGTCGCTGCTGCGCCGGACGTGGAGGGGCATGTCTGAAGGAGACGGGAAGTTTTAAAGACGTACCGTACTTTTCGGGTTATAAGCCGCTACTACCTTCGGTCAGTGTCCCCGTTAGCTCCCCGCTGTAGCCAGCTGGGGCTCCTGCTAGCGCTCCGTCACTTCCCCGCTAACTTCCGCTAGCTCCCTGAAAACCACCGAAGGTAGCGGGACCAGGCTCGACACCCGACTTGGGCAGAGGGGACGCGGGCAGTAGCAGCGGCGCTAGCTAGCAGCGCTACTAGCAGCGCTAGCTAGCAGCGCTACTAGCTTGCTACAGCGGCTTGTAACACGAAAAGTATGGTAAATATGGATAATCTTCTTCCCCGTAACTGCTTTGAACTTGTGAGAAAGTGCTTTACTGGTACTTTATGTGTGGAAACTCATACCCCTCGCTGTAAGGGATAAGACTCCAGTGGGATGATGGATGCTAATAGGCTGGAACTAATTGTGCTGCTCAAACATTGATGGCAAATGAAGGCGATTAATCACTTTGAGGTTCTGTTATCGTCCCATTGTGGAGAATAATCAGATTTTGTCACACACAAAAAAAAAGTTGAATCAGGCAGCTCTGGTTTCTGCTTCATGTGTGGGAACAACAACACCCGAGGACGAGCCTGTTGAGAAACACACAGTTCCATTAAAACTCTTCACTGTGTTTATAAAGTTGCGCTGCGTGGGAAGCGGGCCAAGGACCAAACAACAACTCCAACGAGGGCAGCGGGCTCGGAAAAATTAATAAATATTTTCTTTTTTTTAAATCACACCACAGCCTGCGCTCGTACACAAGACCCCATCTTTTTTTTAACTCCCACTTTCAGACCTCTCCAAAATCCCACAGGTTCACGTGCGATCGGCCGAAACGCATCCAGCGGACCACACGGGGGAGAGGCAGAGAAAGTGGAATGGTTTAAAAAATAAAAAGAGGACGATGCCAAAGTGTCTCGTTCCCATGTTCCCGTTCCAGGATGTTCTGCTCGCTCCAACGCGGCGCTGTGAAGTGTGTTTGTGTGTGTGTGTGTCAGTTATTTGACTGTGTATATTGTGAGATGAAGTGCATGGCAGGGTTATTGTGTGTGTGTGTGTGTGTGTGTGTGTGTGTGTGTGTGTGTGTGTGTGTGTGTGTGTGTGTGTGTGTGTTTTCTGATGAACTAATGAGGGGGAAATATATCCGAGCCAACAGCTACAAGCTACAGTATTTGTTGAGCATCTGGAAATATATAGTGTGTGTGTGTGTGTGTGTGTGTGTGTGTGTGTGTGTGTGTGTGTGTGTGTGTGTGTGTGTGTGTGTGTGTATTTGTGTATTTGTGTCTGTGTTTCTGTTTGTGTGTGCATCTCTGTGTGTGTGCGTGTTTGTGTGTGTCTGTTTTTGTGTGTTTCTGTTTGTGTGTGCGTGCCTGTTTGTGTCTGTGTCTGTGTGTATGTGTGCGAGTGTGTTTCTGTTTGTGTGTGTGTGTGTGTGCGTGACTGTGTCTGTCTGTTTTTGTATGTGTTTGTGTGTGTGTGCGCGCGTGTGTGTGTGTCTGTTTTTGTGGGTTTCTGTTTGTGTCTGTGTGTCTCTATGTGTGTGTGTGTGCGTGTGTGCTTGTGTGTGTCTGTTTGTGTGTGTGTGTGTGTGTGTGCGCTTGTGTGTGCCTGTTTGTGTGTGTGTGACTGTGTGCGTGCGTGCATGCTTGTGTCTGTGTGACTGTGTGTGTGTGTGCTTGTTTCTGTGTGTGTGTGTGTGTGTGTGTGTGTGCGTGCTTGTGTCTGTGTGAGTGTGAGAGTGTGTGTGTGTGTGTGTGTTTCTGTGAGTGTGTGTGTGTGTTTCTGTGTGTGTGTGTGTTTCTGTGTGTGTGTGTGTGTGTGTGTGTGTGTGCGTGCGTGTGTGTGTGTGTGTGCGTGTGTGTGTCTGTGTGTGTGCATGCTTGTGTGTGCATGCGTGTGTGTGTGTGTGTGTGTGTGCATGCTTGTGTCTGTGTAACTGTGTGTGTGTGCTTGTTTCTGTGTGTGAGTGTGAGTGTGAGTGTGTGTGTGTGTGTGTGTGTGTCTGTGTCTGTGCGTGTGTATGTGCGTGTGTATGTGTGCATGCTTGTGTGTGTGTGCATGTGTTTGTGTGTGTGTGTGCATGTGTACTCATGTACTGTGCTGACTGGTGTTGCGGGTCAGCCAGAGCGTGGGACCTAAACATCTGAGCTGTGGGAGGCAGCGACACTCTGGGAGAAGGAGTTCAGGACGGGGGGTTTCTGACAAGTCGTCTCAACGGCACCTCAAACTACAACTCCCAGGAGGCCTCGGGACACAGGACACCGCTTCACACGAACTACTGTGTTGATGGAGCGGCGCGGGAACGAGGCGGCGTGTTCGCTCCTCGTTTGAACCGGGTGTTTTGGTTCGATGCCAGAGATTGTTTTTAAAACCCGAGCTGAAATTAAATATGCCGTTTGTGAAGATTATCGTGCCAAATCCTGGAACTACCACAAACTCTTTTTCCCGCCGCAATAATCCAAAACCCAGATCACATTTACCGTGAGCCGATCCAGCAGCATGTGCTCATTGCATCGGCTCTACCCGGTTCTGAGCCGGGGGGAAATGTTCCTCTCCGATTGGCTTGAATGCGTCCTTCCTGGTTTCCTTTGTTTTATAATCATGACCCTCAGCCAAGGTGCAAAGATATATAAAATGACCCACTCTTGGCCTGTTATGTCTCTACATCAAAACACACCATCTTTTTTTACTTGAATGCCATTCAAACCACTACCGTAAACGTCGGGTTACGAGCCGCTACTACCTTCGGTCAGTGTCCCCGTTAGCTCCCCGCTGTAGCCAGCTGGGGCTCCTGCTAGCGCTCCGTTATATCCCCGCTAGCTTCGCCGCTAACTTCCGCTAGCTCTCCGCTAGCTCCCCGAAAACCACCGAAGGTAGCGGGACCAGGCTCGACACCCGACTTGGGCAGAGGGCACGCGGGCAGTAGCAGCAGCAGCGCTAGCTAGCAGCAGCGCTGACCGGCCGTAGGAGCGGCTTGTAACCCGACGTTTACGGTACTTACAGTAAGAACACCTCATCAAATGTTAAACGATTTTTAAATCTTTTCTTTGTAGTTTCCTGGAGTGCCTTCCACTTTTTGTAGTTCTGTGTTGCATCGTGGGAGATCGTCTATTACGAGCAAAAATTAAGCTAACGGTACCATTAAGTTGTTTCCAATGTGAGCACAATACTTACTGGGAAACACATTTAGGATTCCTCTGGAAGCGACACACTAAACCCACTTCATGTTCACTGTGGATGAAACGCTGCAGAGGAACGAGCTCATTGAGACCGTCTCGCTGTGTTTGCTCTCCGTTAAGCAAATCTCTGGAGGACTGAAGACTTCGCTAACAACTCGGAACGGTTTGAGCCTCAAATATATAAACAGCGAAAAGCAAAAACAACAACATTAGCGGCACGAGATGCAAAGTAACTGCGGCGATTTTCTTTTTTTGAGATAAACATCCAAATTATGGACTTTTCTAAATTGGCAAAGCCTCGCATGTTCCTGACAGTCCTTTTCATCGGCACTTCAGAGGAAGAAACATGAATCTATCTGTGAACAAACTCTCTGTCTAATAAGCTTAATCTCTTCTTTTTTGATATTTTATAGTTGGAACAAGAAAACTGGCACACACACAAAAAAAAAACAGCACCTCTCATGTCATCCAACATAAATGAGTGATTGAAAGCTATTCTCATTAGACGCTCGTAAAAATAAATATATAATTAAATTCCTTCTCTTTGAAAAAAAAACCCAATAAAATCCAGCTGATGAGATTCAGTGTTGTCAATTAAACGGGGTGAGAACTTATTACGGAGACGGTATAATTGGACGTAACTGGCAGGTGTGATTATGCCCAAAGATTTCCATTTTCTTATGCATATTCACATCCGGCATCTCACCCAGAAATCCAATTAGGAGTGGAGTGACCTCCCTCGCACTGTGTGTGTGTGTGTGTGTGTGTGTGTGTGTGTGTGTGTGTGGTGTGTGTGTGTGTGTGTGTGTGTGTGTGTGTGTGTGCGTGTGTGCGTGTGTGGCTGCCGTGTCAATCAATGCCAGTTCACAGGTCATTAGTGGATTAGTTATACTCTAACAAGCGCGGTAGTTTTAGTGCTAATAAAACAATGCTTATTAAAAATAGTTGGTTTTTAAACTTTGTTCACTCGGGGGTGTGTGTGTGTGTGTGTGTGTGTGTGTGTGTGTTGCTGTGCACACGTGTGGGGAGAGAGGGGGCAAACGAATAAAACAACAGTCTCTGTACCGTAAACGTCGGGTTACGCGCCCGCTACTGCCTTCGGTCAGAGTCCCCGTTTAGCTCCCCGCTGTAGCCAGCTGGGGCTCCTGCTAGCGCTCCGTCACTTCCCCGCTAACTTCAGCTAGCTCCCCGAAAACCACCGAAGGTAGCGGGACCAGGCTCGACACCCGACTTGGGCAGAGGGGACCGCGGGCAGTAGCAGCAGCAGCGGCCGGCAGCGCTAGCTAGCATTGCTACTAGCTTGCTACAGCGGGGGACACTGATCAGCCGTAGGAGCGGCTTGTAACCCGACGTTTACTTACGGTATTATATTATTATTTTAAGCGCTGAGAATGACGCTTAAGGCTCTAAAGAGCAAACTTAAGTGAAGAAACGATAAAAAATTATGTGAATAAAACTAAAGCAAAGACAGCAGAGAAAAAGCTAGAATAAGAATAATTTAGTGCAGGGAAAATATGCAAAGAATATGACCAAAAAAACTGCCATATTGCTTGAAATTAAAAAAGGGATGCTCATCTTTAAAGCTCTCTTACACACAATAATTTGTTGTGAATCAAAAAAGATACATTGATAGTTTTATCCTTTAGTTGTTTAACTTTAAGTCACAACTTTCACTCTCATGCAGACGGCCACAGAGAGAGAGAGTGTAAATCTGAGCTTGTTTGCTTCTGCATGTGATCTTTTTTTTTTTTTTGCTTGATCGTAGTTGACAAATCACCTACAAGCGACAGTTTCCATCCAAACCCGCTGTAATTACGGGAGGAGAAGCGACTCGGCCGGCCAGAACCGCAGCGCCGGACGGGCTCGCCGTCACATTTGATTTAGGAGGCGGCGAATAGAACCAATTAGCCACTTTGGCCGGGGATCAAACGGCCTGGGAGAAAGAAAAAGAAAAAGCAGCCCTCCTGTCCAATTAACAGAATTTATGGACAGGGGCTGAGGTACCGCCGGGCGGTGATAAGGTAACGTGTTGGGTTTGCCCGTATACTGATATTTGACGCTAATGAAGGCGACAGATTTTGTAATTTAAGAGGAACCGACTCGCTTATAAATCACCCGCTGAGTAAACGTAGCATGCGTTTTACAACCTCCCGGTTGTTGGGACTTACTGGTGCGCCAGGGCGGAGGGCGTGACCTCGATCTCGCTGGCGACCTGGTAGGGATGGAAGGCCGAGGCTCCGCCGCCGGCGCCGAGGTCCGCGGCGAACAGGTCGGGGCTCTGGGTCCCCGTGGAGCTGGCGCTGGTGCCGTCGCCGCCATGGTGGGGCTCCTGCTCGTTCGTACACCGCGATCAACTGGAGGAGGGAGGAGACGAAGACGTTAGAGACATGGAGATGTGTGTTAAATTAAAAACAACTGCTGGAGACCTGGATAAAAAGACAGTCTCTGTATTTATATTATTATTATTTTAAAACTCTGAGAATGACGCTTAAGGCTCTAAAGAACAAACTTAAGTGAAGAAACGAGACGCGTGGAAGTGATAGAAGGGACACAAACATTTATAAAAACAATGTGAATAAACCCAAAGCAAAGACATCAGAGAAAAAGCTACAATAAGAAAAATATGCAAAGAATAAGAAAAAGAAGAAAAAAAAGAAAAAAAATCACAACAACAAAAAACAGCCATATTGCTTTAAAAAAATAATAAAAAATGGCTGCCATTTTATTTATTTTTGCCGCCATAGATGACGATTCATGTGCAGGGTTGTCAGGTATCCGGCTCAGGCTTGAAGAGCAAGTTATAAATATCACTAATGCAACAAATACTTTTTTTTAAAAGATATTCTATTTTGGGATGCATTTTGACTTCGTTTTGCAGTCCCTACTATCTTTTTAATATTTATTTATTTAGTGACGAGTCACAGACGAGACCCGATCGTGAAAGAACAGAACATTTGATCTCATTCATGGAAAAGGTTTTTCTTTGCATTTGACACACACACACAGAATAAAACGATTAACACCGACTGCATTCATGAGAGGTGACAGAATGTGCACACTCGTCACATTTGCTTCACTGCCGGAGGGTCCTGATCGACGATCGAGAACCCCGGTTCCAGAGCAGAAAACCCACCGAGACCCCCACGCACAGGGTCCACATGTCTGTGGGGGTTTAGCCTCAATTTCACTCGACGACGCCGAGGTGTTCGTTACCTCCGATCACGTCCTCTCCTCCTTCAAAACGGCTCCACGTCTTTACCTTGGAAGCTTCTACCGAGTCCCTTTATTAGATCAAAAATAAGATAAATAAGAGCCAGACCGGGGCCCACGGGTGCGCTCGGCCGGCTCCAGTTAGCCGAGGAGAGAATTATTTTTAGAAGATGAATCAAATTCCTACATTTGCCGATTAAAAAAAAAAAAAAGGGATGCGATCCAAGCGTCCCTCGTGGTGGGATCTGATGGAGGAGCAAGATTGTGATCAAAGTTAAACGTGTTGGACGGCCCAAACGTCTTCCCCCCCCCCCCCCCCCCCCCGAGATACCGCCGCAGTTCACCTGGGTTTATTCACACGAAACCAAAGAAAAACCTGAACTTTAAAGAAGCAGCCGGAGGCAAGAAGCTAGCTGATCAAAGACAGAGACGCTGTTCTGTATAAAACTAAAATACATGAGGAAAGAAAGATAGGCGTAGAGTTTTATCTTTTGGGGAACGAGAACCGGTTCTGAATTGCAACTAGTTCCACATTCATATGAAGACTAATTCAAAGAGAAACATGCATTTAGCTGGTGGGAGCGCCTCGTCGTCCGAGGCCTGTAAAGCTTTTTGCGTGCAGCTACAAAGATCACCAGCAATGCACACGTGTCGGTGACCTTGTGCAAAAGCCACGGATGTGTTATCTACCTCACCTCCCGACCGGTGAGAAGATATAAGCCGAACAAGAACACGGCGTATATCTTTACAGTCGGAAAACAGTCACTTCATAGGAAAAAGAAATCCATGCGTTAAAGCTAATATCCCAATAAGACACACTCCAATATACACACACATGCAAACATGGCCGCGATGAAAGAGGAGCATTAGCACACACAATTAGCATTAGCGACGCAGAGACACCCACACAATCCATTGAGAACACACACACACACACACACACACACACACACACACACACACACACACACCAAATCCAACTAGTAGTTTTTCCAGCACATTAAACCTTCATTTCAGCCACATTTAGCCTGAGAGCTGTGGAGTTTTATAGCAAGCTGGACAGGCTCCCTGGTGGGGAACACACACACACACACACACACACACACACACACACACACACACACAGTTACAGACCGCAAGACTCATTTTTCCCATTAGGCCCTTTACACAAATGTGCAGACATTTAGTTCAAATTAGAGCCTGTGTCAGCCCGCGGCTAATGTGTGTACACACGGTAATGGGGGGTAATAAAGGTCAAAGGGCAGGAGGGGGGAGGGGGGGGTTGTGGAATGTGTAGAGAGTAAAAAAAGAAACAGGGGAAATAAAACAGATGGATGAAGAGCAGAAGTGTGCGCGTGAGTTTCCAGAGAGACTCGCGGGACGGAGAAGGCCCTGTTGTGCGTTTCACGTCCACACGGTGTGTAACTGTCAGAGAGCCCCGCACTCCTCCCTCATTAAAGGCTCAGTTCGTCCAGAACAGCCGAGTCAGCAAACCCGACCCGTTTCCCCCGAGGACGCCGTGGAAGAAGAACCCCTCCCTCCTCCTCCTCCTCCTCCTCCAGCCCCATGTGGCGTTCACAGCCCATGTGGTTCTTATTACGCGGTAATCAGTTGGGCTGCAGTGCGCACCGCGGCGGGGGGGCCTGGAAATATCTCGCCGTTCTCGATGTCCTTGAGAGACGGAAACGATCCGAGACGGTCGTCAGCGGCCTGACGCAAACAGTCCAAACTAAGTCCCCAACGTCACTGACTTTGCGTTTTCCTGGATTTTAAAATCTCTGGAGTAATAATATACCGTAAAAGTCGGTTTACAAGCCGCTACTACCTACCTTCGGTCAGTGTCCCCGTTAGCTCCCCGCTGTAGCCGGCTAGCGCTCCGCTAGCTCCCCGACAACCACCGAAGGTAGCGGGACCGGCCCCGGCTCAACACCCGACTCGGGCAGAGCGGAGCTAGCAGCAGCGCAAGCTAGCAGCAGCATTATAAATTATGATATTACCGTAAAAAAGTCGGGTTACAAGCCGCTCCTACCAGCCGTGTCCCTGCTGTAGCAAGCTAGCAGCAGCGCAAGCTAGCAGCAGCATTATAAATTATGATATTACCGTAAAAGTCGGGTTACAAGCCCCTCCTACCAGCCGTGTCCCTGCTGTAGCAAGCTAGCAGCAACGCAAGCTAGCAGCAGCGCAAGCTAGCAGCAGCGCAAGCTAGCGCTGCTGCTAAAATGGAGTCAAATGGAATCAAAACAAAAGCAGACGCTGAAATCAATTGCGTTCCAATAATTTCCCCACACGGTATTATACAAATTATACGCATATCTGTATACAGATGAGTTGCGTTGCAAAAATAATGATTTAAAAAATAAATGTAAATAGCTTGCCGGGAAGAAGATAAGAGAAATGGAAAAACATGAATGACAAGAAAACAGAGCCGAACGTCGGCTTTGACGCGTTTCCTTTGTCGGGTGACGGACGCTCCCTCAGGAGTTGTTGTTTTATTGACTGAAACAGACTCGAGTTGGAGCTAATTGCTACGGTTTGTTGACAAGCGCGGCCCCTGACCCTGCCTGCCTGCCATGGCATCACACACACACACACACACAGAAAAAGGTGGCGTCCAATCAGCATCAGTCTGTGAAACAGTGTCAATAAAAGCAAGGATTTTTATTTGTATTATTTGGACATCTAATGCTCGACAAGCCCCTCCCCCCCCCAAAAAAAATAACAATAATCGGAAAGTGTGAGTCAGTCCACTTCCCAGCGGCCGCTTGCAGCTCATAAATCATCATCATAACTCTGGCTGGAACAATACGCTGGCAGCCGGACCAAAAGGTCTCTCAAAGGGGAATTAATCCCTTCGGGGTGTGTGTGTTTTTTTGGGGGGGGGGTGTGTGTGGAGGTGTGTGTTATTTCATCAGAAATCCCTCCGAGCTAATGCGGTCCAGTTGCTTTTAGCTCTGGCGACCGACTCCAGAACATAAATCTCCCCCCGAGCCGTTTGATTTATCCCCGTCGTCACGTGAAAATAACGTCAAGTCGTTACGATTTCACGCGGAAATTAAACTACGTCAAAATAAATCCAATTAGTTGCCGACTATTCGGTGACGTCACGACGGATCGGTTACTCTACGAATCGGGAAATAGAAGAGAAGAACTTTGGATGGAAGTAACTGTAACTATTACTATTACGCAACAACATAGAAGGTTTCCCCAGAAGTGACCTGGTTGACCCGTCTATGCCCCAGAACCCCCAGGAGGAAAACCCCCATGTGTGCATTATACTTTGCAAAGGAAGCTGACCCCAGATTCTGGAAACCCAAATCCTGCAGACCCTGGCAGGCGCTGCACCGGTCCGTGCCAAGGAATGAGAGGGGCAAAAAAATAAAAACAAAAAAGCAGCAGTCAGCGAAAGCGGGGGAAGTAACCACTTCACTTTCGCCTACACAGCCGTGTAATCCAAAACATGTTGTGTCGACTCTCCTCTTCGGGTCCAAAAAAAAAAAAAGCCCAGAAGGTTTCCCTCGGTTACGAGCTCCGGGACCTTTGAAGAAAGTGCAGCCGGCCGTTTAAAAACAACTCAGAAATCAGCCCCAAAAGCCACAGAGTGCAGACGGGCAGTGACCGATGTGAGGAGTTCAGTTTCAACACGACAGAAAAGAAATCGTTAATAAATAAACCCTTTTTTTTTTTTTTTTTTTTTTTTTTTTTTTTTTTTAAAGGGACGGCCGGTAACTTTAGACGACGACGTCTGACATTTCTACGGTTTTGAAAACCGGACTTTTCTTTTTCTGTGAACGTGGATATACGATTATTCACAGTGTGGTGACTTTTATTATTATTATTATTATTATTATTATTATTATTATTATGTGTTTACAGTAAATCTCCCCGAGACGTCGGAGAGGAACGTGGCCGCTGACGGCTTCGTTAAAGAAGGAGGACGTTTGGCCGCGTGTCAAGTCTGGGAAGTCAAAGAAAGAAAGAAGCTTTCAGAGTTAGAGCTACACGGGGGCTCTGAGTCACAATACAGGGGGGGGGGGGGGGGGGGGGGAAGAGGAGGAGGAGGAAGAGGAGTGTTTTCTCCTCGTTCATACGACCACTTTGATTTGTTACCTGAGAGGTGACATGAACGTCTCTCTCACCTCTCTCTCTCACACACACACACACACACACTTGCTCTCTCACACACACACACACACACTTGCTCTCTCACACACACACACATGCGCGCTCTCACACACACACGCTCTCTCACACACACACACACACACACACACTTGCTCTCTCACACACACACGCTCTCTCTCTCACACACACACGCTCTCTCTCTCACACACACACGCTCTCTCTCTCACACACACACGCTCTCTCTCTCACACACACACACACACTTGCTCTCTCACACACACTTGCTCTCACACACACACACTTGCTCTCTCACACACACACACTTGCTCTCTCACACACACACACTTGCTCTCTCACACTCACACACACACACTTGCTCTCTCACACACACACACTTGCTCTCTCACACA
>JBAMJR010000152.1:42500-57500 GCA_038501785.1 Myoxocephalus aenaeus
ATGAGGGCTTAATAGCTTTTGGAAGGAAAACTGTGGCTCTCGTCATGAACTCATGCAGCGGAAATAATTTGATTTAGTTCAAACAAACCGGGCTCCAAAAACAACGTGTATTGTTGTTGCTTTAGGCTTTTGTTGGATATATTATAGATACAAAAATAATGAAGCTTCATGGTTTAAAGGTACGTATAAAACCCAACTTTCTTTTCTTAATTAGGAAGATATTAACGCTCTAATTAGGAGCAAATCAATGTTGCATTGTTTCCCCCTGTAGCGTGGGCTGGACTGTAGATTAGATTGATAAACTATAAGCGGCACGTTTTTTGTTCTTATTGCCTCTTAGCTTTCATAAAACACAACCGGACACGACTTTATCTCAAATATCTCGCAGTCATTTCTTCCCCTTTCGCTGCCAATTTAGAGTTTCAGCCCCTCTGACGTCAATGTTAATGCACCGTTTCCTTTGTTGTGATTAATTAGTCTCAAATTGAATTCCAAGCTTAAAAAAATAATAAAAATCAGGACTGGAATCAGCGCTGGATTCCTAAAAGGTGCAATTTCCCACAAACCGCCCAGAGGCGAGCACGAGATCTACTGACGTTAACCAATCAGCTCACAGGGCTGTTTGTAACGCTGCGTCTGTGATTCAGGACGACAGACAAGCAAACAAGTCATTCATCTCACAACACAGGGAACAGACCGGAGGGAAGGAGGGAAGGAGACATGGAAGAGGAGAAGGAAAGGAGAGCAGGGTTGATGAGAGGAAGCGTGAGGATGGTGGGGATGAAGTTAGATGGAAGAGGCCAGAGAGGGGAGTAAGGAAAGGAAGGAGATAAGGAGAAAGGAGAGATGGTAGAGAGAAGGAAAGGAAGGGATAAGGAGATAGATGAGATGGAGGGGAGAAGGAAAGGAAGTGCTGAGGAGAGGAGAGATGGAAGAGGAGAAGGAAAGGAGAGGAGGGTTGATGAGAGGAAGCATGAGGAAGGTGGGGATGAATTTAGATGGAAGAGGCCAGAGAGAGGAGAAAGGAAAGGAAGGAGATAAGGAGAAAGGAGAGATGGTAGGGGAGAAGGAAAGGACAGAAGGTAGGGAGAAGGAAAGGAAAGGATAAGGAGAAAGGAGAGATGGTAGGGAGGAGGAAAGGAGAGAAGGTAGGGGAGAAGGAAAGGAAGGGAGAAGGAGAGAAGGTAGGGGAGAAGGAAAGGAAGGGAGAAGGAGAGAAGGTAGGGGAGAAGGAAAGGAAGGGATAAGGAGAAAGGTGAGATGGAGGGGAGAAGGAAAGGAAGTGATGAGGGAAGGAGACATGGAAGAGGAGAAGGAAAGGAGAGCAGGGTTGATGAGAGGAAGCGTGAGGATGGTGGGGATGAATTTAGATGGAAGAGGCCAGAGAGAGGAGTAAGGAAAGGAAGGAGATAAGGAGAAAGGAGAGATGGTAGGGGAGAAGGAAAGGACAGAAGGTAGGGAGAAGGAAAGGAAAGGATAAGGAGAAAGGAGAGATGGTAAGGAGGAGGAAAGGAGAGAAGGTAGGGGAGAAGGAAAGGAAGGGATAAGGAGAAAGGTGAGATGGAGGGGAGCAGGAAAGGAAGTGATGAGGAGAGGAGAGATGGAAGAGGAGAAGGAAAGGAGAGGAGGGTTGATGAGAGGAAGCGTGAGGATGAATTTAGATAGAGGCCAGAGAGGGGAGAAAGGAAAGGAGATAAGAAAAAGGACAAGGAGAAAGGAGATGAAGGGTTTCTCCGGGGCAGTGAGTGAAGGAAGCAAGGGGCCGCACCAATCCTCCATGAAGAACACTTGGCGGAACCAAGTTGTTCCTCCTCCCCTCTCTCTTTGCCGGGAATTTCTCTGTCACTCCTTTTGGCCGTGTGTGTGTGTGTGTGTGTGTGTGTGTGTGTGTGTGTGTGTGTGTGTGTGTGTGTGTGTGTGTGTGTGTGTGTGTGTGTGTGTGTGTGTGTGTGGCAACACAGCTGGCAAGGCTCGAGCGTCGGGGGCCGTTTCAGTTGCACAATGAAGCGGCAGTCGGTCCAAAAGGAATACGCTCCTTTTTTAGCAATAAATCAGCAGAAATAAAGAAGTTAGGGAGGGAGGGAGAAGGAGGGAGGGAGAGAGGGAGGGAGAGAGGGAGGTTGACGTTTCATGAGAAGTAAAAGACTAAAGTAAGACGGCCAGATATTATACTGTCTGTATTTCTCATTAGAGCTGTTGAAAAAGGTTATGTTCTCCTCCACAAAAGACAAATCCATCCAAAACTCTGGGATTTGAGGCTTTGTTTAGATCATTACCCATAATGCCGAGACCCTCCGAGCTAGACTAGACTGAATGAACGAGTCGCTTCCCTTTGCAGGTCACTGCTGAGCTCCGTGACCATGATATTGGTTTATCACATGTATACCTCAATGGAAATTTGCAGCATTTAATTTCTCATTTTTACATGCATTCGTCTTTATTTAAGGGTTATTTGTGAATTAATCTCCAATCAAATGTGCCGTCATCTCAGTTACTATTGTCGCTGTAGAGCGGACTGAACCTCCGTCACGTTAAACTGCATTTTACAATATCATTATGCTATTATAATATTTTGGAGGATAATCTGAGGATTAAGTCCTCAAGCTTCAATGGCAGTGGAAGTTTACATTGAAGGACCTTTTTTGCTTAATAAATAAAAAATGCTGCTCCCGTTAATACGACCTGAAACCCAGCGACCACCACAGCTGGGGGCCGTTCAGCAGCCTTCAAGCGCTCGAGGTGGATTCTTTATTTTAAACCGCACCACCAAGCTCGGCTCCTCTGAAGACTTCATTAAAGAATATCTGCAGAACGACTCTAATGGCCGAGCTGTGTGGGCAGAACCTCGCTGTGCATGCAGTCCACATGTGTAGAAGAGCTAACGCTAGCTGCCCTGTAACAACCGCTAACGCTAGCTGCCCTGTAGCGTTAGCGGCCCTGTAACAACCGCTAACGCTAGCGGCCCTGTAACAACCGCTAACGCTAGCGGCCCTGTAACAACCGCTAACGCTAGCTGCCCTGTAACAACCGCTAACGCTAGCTGCCCTGTAACAACCGCTAACGCTAGCTGCCCTGTAACGTTAGCTGTCCTGTAATGTTAGCTACCCTGTAACAACCGCTAACGCTAGCTGCCCTGTAACGCTAGCTGCCCTGTAACAACCGCTAACGCTAGCTGCCCTGTAACAACCGCTAACGCTAGCTGCCCTGTAACGTTAGCTACCCTGTAACAACCGCTAACGCTAGCTGCCCTGTAACAACCGCTAACGCTAGCTGCCCTGTAACGTTAGCTGTCCTGTAACGTTAGCTACCCTGTAACAACCGCTAACGCTAGCTGCCCTGTAACGTTAGCTACCCTGTAACAACCGTTAACGCTAGCGGCCCTGTAACAACCGCTAACGCTAGCTGCCCTGTAACAACCGCTAACGCTAGCTGCCCTGTAACGTTAGCTACCCTGTAACAACCGCTAACGCTAGCTGCCCTGTAACGTTAGCTGCCCTGTAACAACCGCTAACGCTAGCTGCCCTGTAACAACCGCTAACGCTAGCTGCCCTGTAACAACCGTTAACGCTAGCTGCCCTGTAACAACCGCTAACGCTAGCTGCCCTGTAACAACCGCTAACGCTAGCTGCCCTGTAACGTTAGCTACCCTGTAACAACCGCTAACGCTAGCTGCCCTGTAACGTTAGCTGCCCTGTAACAACCGCTAACGCTAGCTGCCCTGTAACAACCGCTAACGCTAGCTGCCCTGTAACAACCGCTAACGCTAGCTGCCCTGTAACAACCGCTAACGCTAGCTGTAACACCTGCAGGAACACTTTGTGGGGAGCGGGAAAGAAAGGGAGGGAGAATGTAAGGAAGGGAGGGAGGGAGGAAAGAAGGAAGGAGGGAAGAAAGAAAGTAAGAGAGGGGGAGGGAGGGAAGAAGGAAGCAGGGAAGAAAGAAAGAAAGAAAGGGAGGAAGAAAGAGAGAAAGAAAGAGAGAAAGAAAGAAAAGAAGAAAAGAAGGAATAAGGGAAGAAAGACAGGAAGAAAGAGAGAGGGAGAAAGAAAGAGAGGGAGGGAGGGAGGAAGAAAGGCGGGAGGAAGAAAAGAAGGAAGGAAGGAAGGAAACATGTCTGTCCGAAGGATTTGAACCCCCGGTTGACCCACATAGCGGCCGAGGTCTCGTAAGCTGTGACGGAGGCCGAGGAGCAGCGAGCGCCGGCCGCTTAATGAGAAACTATAGAGAAACCTGACTCCATCGGATAGTCATTACATCTCAGCGGTTTCATTACGCACGGCCCTTATTTGGATTAGCCAACAGTACCACTGAAATGGGAGAGGATAAACTCTGCCGGGATTAACACCCGTTTTGAGACCCCACACACACACACACACACACACACACACACGCACACACACACACACACACACACGCACACACACACACACACACGTGTGATAAATGATTGAGGTTCTGCAAGAGAGTCCAGAGAGAGCGGTTAAAACTCTACTGCAAATGTCTCTAACTTATCCTAAAACTAAAAACATGGCGGTTCCTTGCGCTCCACTCCGATGCGGCGCCTCGTTCTGACGCTGCCAGCGGGGGGGACGCTCTTCACTCCGCCCGGACCCCCGATCCTTTATTTGGGGAGTTTTATAAAGTCCTCCGCTTACGGCCGTCCGCACGAGGACGTGAAGCCGGAGCTTTCAGCTTCTGAGACGGCTGGAAGTTTGATGGGAGTTTTAGATTTAGTTTTTTTAATGGCCTGAAAGTCCTTCTGGTTGATGGTCATCACACCACAACACGACTAACTGGGAACTAAGGGAGGGAGGGAGGGAGGGAGGGAGGGAGGGAGAAAGAAAGGGAGGAAGGAAGGAAGGGAAGAAAGGAAAAAAAGAAAGAGGGAGGGAGGGAGGAAGAGGGAAGGAAGGATGAAGGAAGGGAGGAAAGAAGGATGAAGGAAGGGAGGAAAGGAGGGAGAAAGAAAGGTATGAAGGGAGAAAGAAAGAGAGGGAGGGAGGGAAGGAAGGGAGGAAAGAAGGAAGCATGAAGGAAGGAAGGGAGAAAGAAGGATGAAGGAAGGGAGGAAAGGAGGGAGAAAGAAAGGTATGAAGGGAGAAAGAAAGAGAGGGAGGGAGGGAAGGAAGGGAGGAAAGAAGGAAGCATGAAGGAAGGAAGGGAGAAAGAAAGAAATTAAGGTATGAAGGAAGAAAGAAAGGGAGGGAAAGAAGGATGAAGGAAGGGAGGAAAGAAGGGAGGAAGGAAGGAAGGAAGGGAGAAAGAAAGAGAGGGAGGGAAGGAAGGGAGGAAAGAAGGAAGGATGAAGGAAGGGAGGAAAGAAGGATGAAGGAAGGGAGGAAAAGGGAAGGGAGGAAAGGAGGAAGGAAGGAAGGAAGGAAGGAAGGAAGGGAGGGAGAAAGAAAGGTATGAAGGGAGAAAGAAAGAGAGGGAGGGAGAGAAGGAAGGGAGGAAAGAAGGAAGGAAGGATGAAGGAAGGGAGGAAAGAAGGAAGCATGAAGGAAGGAAGGGAGAAAGAAAGAAATTAAGGTATGAAGGAAGAAAGAAAGGGAGGAAAAGAAGGATGAAGGAAGGGAGGAAAGAAGGGAGGAAGGAAGGAAGGAAGGGAGAAAGAAAGAGAGGGAGGGAAGGAAGGGAGGAAAGAAGGAAGGATGAAGGTATGAAGGAAGAAAGAAAGAAAGAAAGGGAGGAAGGAAGGAAGTTAGGAAGGAAGGGAGGACATTTTTATTTTTTTATCTTCTAATTTGAAAGACTGAAACCAGAGAATATGGAGCAATATTTCACCAGTTTAATTTAGTTTAATAAATCAACCCTCAGTGGTTTCTGTAGATTTCTCGTCAGATTAATGGCCGATCGTTTGAGCTGAACAGAAGCTCCTCGTCATCATTCCAGACGTTTCACAACCTTTACTGCTGTGAACAAAACCGTCAACCGCATGTTTTCAGACTGATAACCGCTTTTTGGAATATCTTAAATTATATATATTTTAAACAACATTAAAAACAATCCAGCAGTGACAACTTTCCATTTCATTTGGGAGCCGTTTCTGGTCAGAAGAAGAAGAAGAAGCTCTTCTCCTGCTTCTCCGTGCTGCCTTTAAGACCCCCGTAGATAATTGGAGAGCTGAAGTTTGCATAGATAATAACCGAGAGAGACTTTCTCATTACCGCAGATATTGCACTCGCGATGAAGAGTGCTTCTGCTAAGTCAGAGGTAGGAGTGGGCGGCGGTATTAAGAGCTGCGAGTTTAGGCTTTAATCCGGCCGAGGTGGAGCAGGCGTCCAGGTTTTTACCCGTCTGAGTCTATCTACACACACACACACACACACACACACACACACACACACCTCTGCATTTGATAAGTCCTAACCTACACACACCAATGCAAAAGTGAGCTCTTACGCTTTAAGTACCCAAAGTTCCCGACTCACACACACACCCAAACACACACACACACACACACACACACACACACACACACCATCAAATCTCTTTCCCTTCCACCACCTGCGTCCCCAGGAGAGGAGCCCCGGCACTGGAATCTAATTAAAGGCTCCATAAGCAGAGCTCAAATTAAACTGTCACATCAAAGTCGCCGCCGTGGACGGAATGACACGGATCAATACGACGGAGAGATTTCGGCAGACACACACACACACACACACACACACAGATCTGAGGAATGAAGAACGACTTACCTGCATGGATGGATGGATGGGAGTGGAGGTTGGGTTCAAGGGAAGACGGGAACAGACCGATGAAAGAGAGGGGAGAAAAAAAAGTTAGTCCAGTTTTCACAAACTTAACGAGTTGATGTGAAAGAACACATCGACTCAATATACATCGTTAACAGACATTAACGTCGGGTTACGAGCCGCTACTACCTTCGGTCAGGGTCCCCGTTAGCTCCCCGCTGTAGCCAGCTGGGGCTCCTGCTAGCGCTCCGTTACTTCCCCGCTAACTTCCGCTAGCTTGCCGCTAACTTCCGCTAGCCCCCCGAAAACCACCGAAGGTAGCGGGACCAGGCTCGACACCCGACTTGGGCAGAGGGGACGCGGGCAGTAGCAGCAGCAGCGGGCAGTAGCAGTAGCAGCGCTAGCTAGCAGCAGCACTAGCTAGCAGCAGCGCTAGCTACTAGCTTGCTACAGCGGGGACACTGATCGGCCGTAGGAGCGGCTTGTAACCCGACGTTTACGGTAATGAACTCGTATATACACACATATACACAAATCGTGTGGAGCAGGTAGCTTAGCACGACTGGCAACGGAAGGAAAGATGGAGTCACCGCTCCAGACTCGAGAAATAGTCCGGCGCAGGAATCGGACAGACGATTTTCCTCGACAACCTCCTGAAACGCACAACGCTCCATCGCGTGAGAGCCGCCGGGTATTTGGCACGACACCGGCTCGTATTGGACAATATTTCACCCGGTGCTCTACGAACTAATCTCCATTATGCCTTCCCCGATGTTAAATCAAACTCTTCCCTGTTGCCTCTTCAAAAACTGTTTCATTCATCTCTTAAAACCTTTGGAGTACGATTTCTGGACGTAGGCCTTTTGATACAAGATCTTACAGTATGTTAGATGAGATAAATACCAGTTCACGCGTCATTTATTCCGTGTTTAAGTTGGATTTTGACCATGAAAACAGAGCAACACGGACACTTCCTGTTTCCAGAGAGCCCTCGAGATGATGCATGATTCAAGTGCACCCAAACAGACGGTGCATTTCATTCTGCGTCTTCTTTTCGCGTGAGATCCCGCACATCCCCGATCATTTAGGGAAAATAAAGTACATCAGCGCATCCTGAGAGACGTCGATACTCCACGCAGCGCCGGGGGAATAGCAGAGTGGGCCGCGTTGTTGAAACAAGCACTTTTACTCTCAGCAGAAATCTGACAACGATACTTTGCACAATGAGCCGTTGTCGGTGACGGAGGAGGGATTAGAGCCGATGCCCCGCCCCGTCCGACCGTGATCTTTATGCCGAAGAGACGCTGCGTCTCCTTCGTTTGTCCGGAAGGAACGCCGCCGACAAAACGTCAGAGAAGTCACCTTTATTATTCCCTCTGTTGACGAGTTTTAGATTATTCATTCATTTATTTTTAATGGCCTGAAAGTCATTCTGGTTGATGGTCATCACCCCACAACATGACTAACTGGGAACGAAGGAAAGAAGGGAGGGAGGAAGGGAGGGAGGGAGAAAGAAAGGGAGGAAGGAAGGATGAAGGAAGGGAGGGAGGGAGAAAGGAAGGGAGGAAGGGAAGTAGTGAGGAGAAAGGAAGGAAGGAAGGGAAGTAGTGAGGAGAAAGGAAGGAAGGGAAGAAGCGAGGGAGGAAGAAAGGAAGGTAATGAGGAAGAAAGAAAGGGAGGGAGTGAGGGAGGAAGGAAGGAAGGAAGGGAGGAAGGAGGAAGGGAGGGAGGGAAGAAGCAAGGGAGAAAGGAAGGGAGGAAGGGAAGAAGTGAGGAGAAAGGAGAAAGGAAGGAAGGGAAGAAGCGAGGGAGGAAGGAAGGAAGAGAAGAAGTGAGGGAGGAAGAAAGGGAGGAAGGAAGGAAGGGAATGAGGAAGAAAGAAAGAAAGAAAGAAAATGAGGAAGAAAGAAAGAAAGGGAGGGAGTGAGGGAGGAAGGAAGGAAGGATGAAGGAACGGAGGGAGGGAAGAAGCGAGGGAGCAAGGAAGGGAGGAAGGAAGGGAGGGAGGAAGGAAGGGACACAGGCAGCGGCTGAAGAAGTCTTTATTAGTCGCCGCCATTAGAGCCGACACATCGGCAGTTTTCTGGGTCGTGGATAAATTAAATTTGACCGCTGCATTGAACTCATGTTCAGTATTTCAGGTCTTCTTCAAAAGACGTCAAATGCAATAGACAGTTGAACTCACTTTTTTTTTCTTTTTTTTTTTTTTTTAAAGTGAAAGACGAAATGCTTTCAACTGGAGGTCAGAGCGTTGTTAATAAAAGAGAGTACAAGTACAGCGGCGGGCAGGATTTCTGGTTGTATCAGAACGATTGTAGGTGATGCGGGGAGCTAGCGCAGCTTCTAGCTTGCTACAGCTGGGAGCTAGCGCAGCTTCTAGCTTGCTACAGCTGGGAGCTAGCAGCAGCGGGGAGCTAGCGCTGCTGCTAGCTCCCCGCTGCTGGGGCTGGTCCCGCTACCTTCGGTGGTTGTCAGGGAGCTAGCGGGGAGCGCTAGCTGGCTACAGTGGCGAGCTAACGGGGACACTGACCGAAGGTAGTAGCGGCTCGTAACCCAACTTTTACGGTAGTATATTGTGCCATGGTAGTAGTGGATGTATTTTATGACTTTTCGTATCAATGTGATGATGTATTTTGATGAAATAGCTATAAAAATACATCAATGTCCACTGATAAAAGTAGTTTTTTTTCTTCTTCACATCTTGACGAGGGGGTTCCAAGGTTTGTCCCGCGGAGTTGATTTCAGAAGTATTTACTCTTTATTCCCGTCGTTGGAACGAAAAGGGAGTTCATCTCCTTCACCACAAATGTTCTATAGATTACAAATTTGTTCTGGATGTCTGCGGAGCCGGATGACCCGGACAGGCAGGGCCCGTCTTGATAAATGATGCTCACTGTAAGTGTCAAATTGGCTACTTTGTTTTGGGGCCCGAGACTTTATTTTTTCAGCCTTTTCCCCCCCCCAAAAAAAACTTTTCAGTACCGAGGACTTGTATTTACCCTCCTTGTACTCCGGAGGATTCTCGAATGGTTTGTGCAAAAAGACTAAATGCATCACTTGAAATATAAACTCTACCATCTCGTCGCCGGCTAGAAGTGTTCCTGACACGACATTAAGGGAAAACATTTGCCTCTGCAGGAGGCAGCAGCAGCAGGTTCATAACGAGAAAAAGGCCATATATATAAATAAATAAATATACACACAAGCTTTTTCCAATGCACCTGGATATCCAATGGGGAACGTGTCAGTTGATCTGCTCGGTATTCTAGCGGTGTCTCACCGCACAAGTCAAGCATGGCAAGATATGTCTGTGCAAGTCATCACCACAAAGCCCAGAGCAGAAGGAGCATCCTGTCTGGGCCCGAAACACAACATTGCACAGTCTGACTTGAAACACATGGTCCTCTCAGGATCGCCGTGTGTGTGTGTGTGTGTGTGTGTGTGTGTGTGTGTGTGTGTGTGTGTGTGTGTGTGGTGTGCACACGGGTTCCAAACAACCAAACTGTGTCAGTAAAGAGAGAAGAAGTTGACACATTCATTTTGCGAGCGAGCCCAGGCCCGTCCCCGCTGGATCGCGGGGAAACTCTGAAAGTTCCCACGGCCGAGTTAAGACTCCTTAAAACCCCCTCCATTACAGTCATTATGAAATAATTGCATCATTTTCATCACTCTCTCTCTCTTCGGCTGAACGCAGACAGATTCGCTCCGGGTCGGTCTTGATGAACTTCACGCTATTCCCAGTTGGACAGCGTCAAAAAGGCAAAATATAGAAGAAGAAAGAGAAGAAAAAAAAGGCGTGGGAGGTTAGAAGATAGACTGACGCAGAGAAAGGGAAGGAGATGGACGGAGAGAGAAATAGAAGCGGGCATGCCTTGAGACGGGGTTCTCAGCGGCCTCGGCTCAAAGAGGAATGAGTGACGGGTCCGATGCTAATTCAACCCAACGGACAACAAGTGCCGCTCCGCTTCTCCGGTGCAATTCATCTACATCAGGCAAAGAGAGATTTCAGAGAGAGGGGGGCTAAAAAAATAAAATAAAAAAAAAGCCTGCACAATTACCGTGACGAGAAGAGGAAAGGGGAGGGGGGTAATCGGACAGAACGAGAGCGAGGGAAGGAGGTGGTGGGAAAGAAAGACGTTCAAGAGGAGAAACACAAATGAGCATGTGTAAAAAAAAAAAAACTCTGTATGTGGGTCAAACCCTGAGATGAGGTAAAGATGAGCAAGGGGAGTGTGTTATGACCATAAAAAGGTCACCAATATACCTGCGAGGGCTTTGACACTGAGCACGCTCATCTGGTTGTCAAAAAGTACCGTAAACGTCGGGTTACAAGCCGCTCCTACGGCTGATCAGTGTCCCCGCTGTAGCAAGCTAGTAGCTCGCTAGTAGCTGCTAGCTAGCGCTTCTGCTGCTACCGGCCACTGCTGCTGCTGCTACTGCCCGCGTCCCCTCTGCCCAAGCCGGGTGTCGAGCCTGGTCCCGCTACCTTCGGTGGTTTTCAGGGAGCTAGCGGAAGTTAGCGGGGAAGTGACGGAGCGCTAGCAGGAGCCCCAGCTGGCTACAGCGGGGAGCTAACGGGGACTCTGACCGAAGGTAGTAGCGGCTCGTAACCCGACGTTTACGGTAATAACAACAACAAAAAAGAAGAGAGAAATCAATCAGTGTCCAAAACGCAGATCGGCAGCACTCCTCGTCCGCATGTTGAAGCCGGACGCTTTTGGGAGGGACGGCGCGGCTTAAAGAGCTTTTTTGGCGGCGGTCAGTGCTGCACTTACACTGACGGATAACCGTTATTACAGGGGGGGGGCGTTAGAGTGGAATGATGTCGCTGACGAAGATATAAACGCATTTTAAAAAGAAAGAGCTTGTACAACGAGGTGATTTTTGCCTCTTTTGGAGAAAGCAGTTAAACCGAGAGCCATTCCTTCTTTAAAAGCGGCCGCGTGGCTCGTATCCACAGGGAGGTGCGCCTGCAAACCATCGGCCGCTTCATGAAGACGTATCCGCCGTGAAATAACACGGGGGCCTCCGGCTACATCCGGTGCTTTTCTTCGGAGAGAGAGCAATTACCGGAAAAACTTCAGGGGCCGCTTAGTGAGTTTCTGAATGATTTAGACGGCGAGTCCCCACGCAGCTCTGGGCCTATCGGGTTCTTCCAGAGAGGCAGCGGTCCCGCACGGCCACCTTAGGGTGGGCTTCTCTTGCAGAAACAACACTGTACAAATATACCAAGGGATCCGTGTCAGGGGGCCTCGGCTTTACATGGAGGGCGTGCTGTTATTGTAGATTCCTGGTCTCTACAGGGTGGCGATATTAGAGAGTGAGGCTGGAACCAGAACCTGAATTGTTTCTTGGTCGTAGCCATCTTGGTTATAATGATCTGTCATGAATGGAAAACACACGGCGGAGGAGTTACGGTTGTAAGACGAAAACACGGAAAACTCCCAACGCCGTGATAGCGACCTGTCAATCACCTTGTAGCCCCGCCCCCTAAAGCGTCCCCTGCTTTATGGTCTGTTTGACTCTAAATGACCATAATTTACTAAATGGACATCATGCTGTATTGAAGAAGACTTGAAACTAGAGATTGAGACATAAACTCATGTTTACAATGTTTACTGAGGGAATACATCAAGAGAAGTAGAGTCATTTATATATACTTCTATACCACCAGAGGAGTCACCCCCTGGTGGTCAGTAGAGAGAATGCAGCTTTAACATGATGCATAGACTTCTATACAACCAGAGGAGTCGCCGCCTGGTGGTCAAGAGAGAATGCAGCTTTAACACATGAAGCATATGCTTCTATACAACCAGAGGAGTCGCCCCCTGGTGGTCAGGAGAGAGAATGCAGCTTTAACACATGAAGCATAGACTTCTATACAACCAGAGGAGTCACCCCCTGGTGGTCAGGAGAGAGAATGCAGCTTTAACACATGAAGCATATACTTCTATACAACCAGAGGAGTCGCCCCCTGGTGGTCAGGAGAGAGAATGCAGCTTTAACACATGAAGCATATACTTCTATACAACCAGAGGAGTCTCCCCCTGGTGGTCAGGAGAGAGAATGCAGCTTTAACACATGAAGCATAGACTTCTATACAACCAGAGGAGTCACCCCCTGGTGGTCAGGAGAGAGAATGCAGCTTTAACACATGAAGCATATACTTCTATACAACCAGAGGAGTCGCCCCCTGGTGGTCAGGAGAGAGAATGCAGCTTTAACACATGAAGCATATACTTCTATACAACCAGAGGAGTCTCCCCCTGGTGGTCAGGAGAGAGAATGCAGCTTTAACACATGAAGCATAGACTTCTATACAACCAGAGGAGTCGCCCCCTGGTGGTCAGGAGAGAGAATGCACGTGTTAAGCACTTTCTGCATTGGCTCCAGTTTTCAGACCCGGAGGTTGCCGCCCGATACCAAGGTCTGCCTCTTTTAATCCCCAAAAAATAGGCAGCAGACTCTTTTAATCTCCTTTGGGACCAAAATATTGTCAGCAAAAAAACTAAAAAAAAGTCTCGTCTCTTGAGATTCAGCCATGACAAGATCTCTGGATCAGTTTTTTGACGGTGGGTTGAATCTCGGTGAACCGGCCGAAGATAGTCGGGTCTACTTTCCGTTCCTGTGCAGCCGCACACCTTTTTTTTTTTTTTTTCTCCTTCTTTAAGATCCTCGGTGTGTGTCGGCGTACGTGAGGGTGTGTGTGTGCCGTCTGCTCTCTCCCCTGCTGTTCTGTCAGAGATTGCAGAGGTTCTTTCATAAAGGGGCCATCTCCAGGCCTGCCTCAGACCCAATCATCCCCCCAGCAAATCTCATTTACACCGAACCGCGGGGACACCGCGGACATCTCTGCTGCAGCCGCCTGCAGCGAGGCCGAGCTAAGCAGCAGAAACATGTCCCATTATGCAATCCTCATCAAAATGAAGGTTTGTAGATCCCTGCAGAAGCAAATAGAAATACAAAATGATCTTCTAAAGGCACTCATTAATGCACAGCTCATTAATACACACCTTTCTGGTGATCTGTGAGCAACAAGTCGCTATGTCAGCACTGAAGGAACTTCTGGCCGCACCCTTTATTATTATTATTAATATTATTATTATGGTTTCGTCTGACTCGTCTGTGTTCCTTTAAACAGACGAAAACGGACCCAGCGGCGGTGCCCTTGCAAAAATCAAAAATGATTATGTTCATTATTATGTAATCTCACAATTTTCTTTTTAGTCTGTGAAATGGAGAAAATAACACACACACAAAAAAAACATGTAATAAAACATGCCAAAGACCATTTCCCCAGAGCCAGGGGGCGATGGTTGTGTTTTTTTTTAATAGCTTTTTGCAGCTGACCCCAACATTTCATATGAAAATTAAAATAAAGCTGCTTGATAGGAGATCGGGAGCGTTGCTATTCGCTCTCGACGGCTCTCAACGCGTTAACTAATATACTGCACCTTTAAAATGACTGAAAGTTTGTGTGTTTTATTCAGTCAATCATTACAATACAATATATAATATACAAAACTGAAAAAAGACTGATAAGATATAGGTAGAAGCAAAAATGCTTATATATTATATCCTTTAACATTTACAGAGAATTAGATGCAATTAAGTGAATTTATTTTGTTTTTCTTCACGGGGTCGGATTTACCCGACGCCATAATAATAATAATAAATAATTCGCACTTCACCTCCTTCACGCGTTGGAGATTAAAGATTAACGTTACTCCCCTCGGACGCTGAGGTTACCGTGTTTGTGGGAGCGAGCGCCGGTTTGCATCATCAGAGTCAGACGGTTACGACGACCGAGCTCGTTAGAGAGAGACCGTGCTTCTGCGCTTGCATCATCGACTTCATCAGCGCCTGTATTGTGGCAACAGAGCGGTCTAAGATCGTGTGTGTGTGTGTGTGTGTGTGTGTGTGTGTGTGTGTGTGTGTGTGTGTGTGTGTGTGTGTGTGTGTGTGTGTGTGTGTGTGTGTGTGTGTGTGTGTGTCACACGTGTCCAGACGTACCGCCTTTTGGGCCGAGCTTCGGCCTTTCAAAAGATCTCCATTTGCGAACCAAAAGATTCTGGAGACATCTAGAA
Source organism: Myoxocephalus aenaeus (assembly GCA_038501785.1). NCBI lineage: Eukaryota > Metazoa > Chordata > Actinopteri > Perciformes > Cottidae > Myoxocephalus > Myoxocephalus aenaeus. The sequence goes on from JBAMJR010000152.1 coordinate 57,283, forward strand.
ATCTTTTTTTTTTTTTTTTTTTGTTAAACCAGAGCTTCTTTGTTTTGGAAATAGTAAAAAAAAATTTTTTATCTAATTACACAAGTGCTTTTCATCTCCTGCTGCAGCCTGAAGGCTCGCCAGAGTCTGCAGCTCTATTGGGATTAAACCATTACATGTTTTTTTTGGTTTTTTTAACTGTATGGTTTTACAGATCTGAATGTACATTCCTACGGTTC
>JBAMJR010000152.1:62500-65000 GCA_038501785.1 Myoxocephalus aenaeus
TGAATTTCAAGAAAACCTCAGAGTGAAAATGCAGCCTCGGCTCTTCATGCACGCAGCTTGTTCAGGAACATCTAAATCCGTTAAATCTCTTGTGCCTACACACAGTGTGTGTGTGTGTGTGTGTGTGTGTGTGTGTGTGTGTGTGTGTGTGTGTGTGTGTGTGTGTGTGTGCGCAGCTGTGCAGTCGCCATAGCAACCGACGCCAACAAGGGGACACCGTCGCACATCCTCTTCACCCGCATTGGCAAGGAGCTCCCATGATGCTCTCTGGCATTCGTCAAGCTGGGTGTTTTTTGCAGAAGCTGTTGGAACGCAACCGGCAACGGCAGCCGAAAATAAATAAATAATGTTTTACATGTTTAAACACACGCAGCTATTTCAGAAACAATTTCTTTTGTTGCTGCTCCAAAAAGGATAAAATGACTCCACAGAGCTTGTTGGGGCAAAGTTCACCCTGCGAGTCAACGGTGAGGAAATAGAGCATCATAAATCACACAACGCCGTGACAGACGTCCGGCCCCGCGTATCGTTTCACAACGCAAACAAAGCTCCAAATGATGTTACCGTCGGGTGCGTTCCAGGAGCGCTCCGGGCTGACGATGACACATTAATATATAATTGGAGAGTGAAACCACATCTCATCATAACCGTTCAGAGGAGATTCATTCAAAAAAGGCAAACAGGTGAGCCGTCGCATCATCAGGACCACGACGAACCCCGCAGGCTGACGGGAGTTTACACGCTCATGCAAAACAACCGATAGCATTACTAATTATATTATTATTAATGATAATAATAATAATAACAGAGTGCATGTTCTGAACAACTACCGGCAGCTAGAGACGCGAGTGAGAGTAATGCGGTGATGATAATCCCTTTTTTTTTTTAAAAGGACTATGAAATAGCAAAAAGCACACTGATGTGGGAAGTCAGGTGGAAATACCCCGTTACCCGGCACACCTGCTGCTGCCGTGGTTACCAAACCCATTGGAAGTCGGACATCAATAAGTCGGTGTTGTTGATATTGCATACTTTGGGGAAAACATAGCAGAAAACTGGATGTCTGTGTGTTCAGGACTTCTAGAATAATAACCTTTCGCTGCGCGAGTTGAGACACACACACACACACACACACACACACACACACACACACACACACTTCTAGCGTCTGCCAGCCTCTCAGAGAGACGTTTCTGTGTCACCCGGCCGAGTCTGCTATAAAGTTGTCATCTTGTTCTCATTAAGAGGCTGCAGAGAGGGGGAGGAGGGGGAGGAGGGGGGAGGAGGGGGAGGAGGGGGAGGAGGCCCTGGAATAAATGAGGTCATCGCTAACGCTCAGGAAGATGTTCGGGCCAGAGGAGGAGGTTCGGTTTGGTCCCTTCATCGGAGAGAGATAGGAGAGGAAACCCCCTCCGGCAGGACGGGTACTTTAGATTAGAATCTGCTGGATTCACTTTAAATCTGCCCAAATGTCTTTGGACCGGACAGGAAGTAGACAGGAAGTGATGCGTTTTCCTCTTGGTCCATCCCAACAAGTCAATATCCTCCTTCCCATGTGGCATCAAACAACGGCCCTGAATACATAACCGAGAGTCCAGCCCAAGCAGGGGAGAACCACCTCCCAAAAAAAACACACAATACTACGAGTAGAAGGAGTCAAAAGAGCGCGTAGAAGTCAGTAGTTTCACTGATTGTATCTCCAGCAAAACAATCGGCCCTCTTTCCCAAAAGCAAAGCGAAGAAGAAAAAAAAAAATGAAAAAATAACAATGATCTCCATATTCTGCTTCAGTCAGCGTCTGCAAATAACGAGGCTGCAGGCGGGCATCTCCGTCTGCGAAATAAAATAATAATAAAAATCAATATTAACTACAGAACGCAACACAACGGTGCAAATGAAGAGACGCGAGATCGATCCCTGTAAAACACTTTAGTGGTTTGTTTTTATGGCCGTCAGCTAAAACAGGCTCCATGCTGTAAGGGAGGAGGAGGAGGAGGAGGACCCAGTGCATGCTGGGAGAATCCTCCAGCGGTCCGATGGAGGCAGAGGGATTATTTTCCAGCGAAAGTCTGCCGCCAAGTGTCGAAAAGGATGTAATTGTCCTCATCTGCTACGACTTAAATACGGATTACGTTTTGCGGTTTTTATACGACGACGCAAGAAAATCTCCATCCTCGTGTCCGTAAGGCAGCGGCAAAAAAAAAAATAATGGATCACGCGAGGATCTTCCCTTCGAATTGCTCCAGACCTTTTTTGTGAGGATGACGCTGAAAACGTGAAGAAGAAGAAGAAGAAGTAAATATGCCTGGAAATCTATTTTCACTCATCTTCTGTTACGCAACAAGAGAACCTCAAAAAGGAAGCAGCCGCGCCACGACAGGTGAGCCCACGGGGCCACACACACACACACACACACACACACACACACACACACACACACACACACACACACACACACACACACACGACTGGCAGCCCGTTGATAGTCTGCGACGCGACA
>JBAMJR010000152.1:70000-130000 GCA_038501785.1 Myoxocephalus aenaeus
TTCACAATAATGAAAACCTTTGCCAGATAGAGTACGAGTCACATGCGCCCTCAAACCACCGCGCACAACAACAAACAACAACAACAACACTTCCAGACCGGAGACCCCGAGGCCTCCTAACTTTAGATCCAAGGACTGGTGTGATGATATATCGTGTGTGTGTGTGTGTGTGTGTGTGTGTGTGGACTTCTTATGTGTTGTGGTTGCCTTTATCAAGTGTGTGTGGGACTGGGCAGGGCCGGCCACATCAAAGAGTGTGTAGAATGTTGTGAGTGTGTCATCTGGTAAAAAATAGCTCGCAGCTAAATGTGCCATAGTGACATCGTAAACAAGGTTATAGTATTCAGGAGACACACACACACACACACACACGGCAAAAATCATACTCCTATTAATATTGACGCCATTTAACAACGAAGTTTAAGAAGCGAGACCCGTGGAGGACTTTGTGCTCCTGTAAGCAGTTTAAAATCTTCAGCCCGTTGCTTGTATAGACAGTAATGGCGGTAATGACGCGGCAAAAAAAAAAAAAACAGCGCCATAATGCCTCGTTTCCATAAAAATTGCCCTTCCTTTAAAGCCTCATATCATTAAAATAAATAGATCATTCAAACTTCTTCACCTCCGTTTCCTCGGTGCCTTATTGAGATTCCCGTGATGCTAAGCTAACAGGCGCTTATCTAAAAGAACCGCATAAGAACTGATCTGAAGTCAGAACAGCACCATAAAATGGACGGCCCATTCTTCTGGGAGGTTTTGGGGCATCATGTATTTATTTTTTCATAGTTTTCAGTGACAGTCAGAGAGCGTTTACAAACAGGAAGTAGAATTAAGCCCAAACAACAAGGGAGGTGGACAACCAACAGTCCAGAACTCAACAAGCATTTTTTCAAAATCAAAGCAGCGCACGGTTGTCCGGCGCGACCAAACAATCCGAATGGATTCTGAGCTTGTGGGGTAAAAAAAAAAATATATATAACAAACACCAAAAATGTCTCTGGAAGATTTATGTGCGCTGTCAGATGAGAGCGACTGCGAGGCGGAAAAGGACCCGAGCGGCGCCGACGAGGACGACGAGTTAATTTTCCTGGAGCTCTTCTGCCTGCACAGCGTTCTGAAGCGCTTTGAATTCATCCACTTCAACAACAGCATCATGGACATGGAGGTAGGACCGCTGACGGTTTATATTGACGGTTCATGTCGAGTATTCTGTTGCGTTAAAATGGATTTCCTCCCCGCAGGACACGGGGGACGAGCTTCGGCGGAGCTTGGACTCGGACAGCGGCGACTCGGAGTTGAACCTCCTCCAAAGCTACGTCGACGGCCTTTTGGAGGAACTGGGATTTGGGAATTCCTCCCAGACGGCTTCCGGCACAGCGCAAGGGGACGGGCCGAGCCCCGACTGGGACGGCGGGCCGAGCCCCGACTGGGACGGCGGGCCGAGCCCCGACTGGGACGGCGGGCCGAGCCCCGACTGGGACGGCGGGCCGAGCCCGGACGTGGACGAGCCGGCCCCGAGCGTCTCCGAGGTCGTCGCCCGGCTGGACGAAGAAGAAGAGGTCGCCACCGCCGCGTCCTCCGACTCCAGCGCGTCCGGCGGCTTCTGGGATGTGGACTGAGAGACTTTTTTTTTGGGGCAGGATGGTGCAATCTAATAAAACGAGTGCATCGTTTTTTGTTTTTTTTTGCTTCGTGGAAAATCGTTTCAACGGCAGAAAGGCGAAATATTTCACATTTCACCCGTCATGAGAAAGACTGCATACGAGAAGTGGGCGGAGTCGTTGTGGCGCCACCCGTTGGTTTCGTGCGGGTTTTTTTGAAGCCTCCAGTTCATCGTTTTGGCCGGACGCCATCTTGCCTATTTTGCAACCGTTGAACGGAAGTGATGCCGTGTACGGCTCCGATAGGGTAGTGACCTGTCAATCACCTTGTAGCCCCGCCCCCTAAAGCGCCCCCTGCTTTATGGTCTGTTTGACTCTAAATGACCATAATTTACTAAATGGACATCATGCTGTATTGAAGAAGACTTGAAACTAGAGATTGAGACATAAACTCATGTTTACAATGTTTACTGAGGGAATACATCAAGAGAAGTAGAGTCATTTATATAGACTTCTATACAACCAGAGGAGTCACCCCCTGGTGGTCAGGAGAGAGAATGCAGCTTTAACACATGAAGCATAGACTTCTATACAACCAGAGGAGTCACCCCCTGGTGGTCAGGAGAGAGAATGCAGCTTTAACACATGAAGCATATACTTCTATACAACCAGAGGAGTCACCCCTGGTGGTCAGGAGAGAGAATGCAGCTTTAACACATGAAGCATAGACTTCTATACAACCAGAGGAGTCGCCCCCTGGTGGTCAGGAGAGAGAATGCAGCTTTAACACATGAAGCATAGACTTCTATACAACCAGAGTCGCCGCCCCCTGGTGGTCAGGAGAGAGAATGCATATACTTCTATACAACCAGAGGAGTCACCCCTGGTGGTCAGTAGAGAGAATGCAGCTCTAACACGAAGCTTAGACTTCTATACAACCAATATACTTATTTTTGCAACCGGAGGAGTTAGTTTCTCTCTCTTCCTCCTCCCTCCTTGTCCTTATAAAACTTGAACACACATTAGCGCTCGTTTCATGTGATAAACTGCTGCAGCGCGTCGCTCCTCTCTGGGAATCCTTCGCCATAAATATAAAAACCCAGCGGCGGGTTCGCCGCAGATCAAACAGCATTTCTTGTTCACTCGCTGAAGTGGAGTGCGACACCGCTTTGTGTTCCCCAGAGTGCTTGAAAGAATTTAAATAAATAAAAAAAAGAGCATTTTGCTGCAGCCTTGTCCTCGCCTCCCTCTCAGTTTGGTGAGTGTGGACGGTGCAGAAAGAATGAAGAAAAAAACAAAAAACACAGAAGATCTGAAAGAATAATTAAGTGAGTGTGGATTTAGGATTTAGAGCAGCGAGGGTTTATATTTTACACCAAGGCCAGATGGAGACTGAAGGAGGAAGTCACTTAAAGGGAATGAGATGGTGGAAGCTGCTAAAAGTAAGACAAAGTGACACTTATCTTGTGGTGATTAAAAACACACACAGTAACACAACCACATGCTTCATCCTCACAGCAGGCAGCCCTAATGAACAAAGGCTTACAGACAGCGGGCTTGTTGGTGTGCGTGCACAACTTCTTATTGCGGCGATCGGAGGAAACGGGAAAATCACTTCCTGGTGATTAGTCTATTTTTAAAAAGAGGGTCAAGTTCACCCAGTTTACTAAACTTTTTTCTTTAACCCACGAATTGAATCAAAACAGTTGCAGGTAGTAGTTTTATTTACAGAGGTTTTGAGCTCTTTGTCCTCCAAGTTATCTTAGTGCAAAATGCTTACAGGAGCTAAACCTGCAAATTAAATATTGTATGTGTAAATAGCACTAAAAGTTCTATGATTTCGCCGTCGCCATCTTGGATTACGGCCGTCTGCATTGTTATTTATTTTTTGTGTGTGTGTGTGTGTGTGTGTGTGTGTGTGTGTGTGTGTGTGTGTGTGTGTGTGTGTGTGTGTGTGTGTGTGGTCCGTGTCAGCGTTTACATGACCAAACATTCCTCTCCTCCACGTTAGAGCCCAGAGGAATCCAAGAGCCTGGACCGCTGCCAGAGGCGCCGCCTGCCGTTTAGCAGAATGAACCGACCAGAGAGACAGACAGACAGACAGACAGAGAGAGAGAGAGTGTGTGTTGCTGTCAAAGGTCTCAGGCTGCATCCAAGAGCAGCTCCTCCTTCCTCCCTCCTCCTTCCTTCCTTCCCCTCCTCCTCCTTCCCTCCCTCTCCTTCTTCCCTCCTCCCTTCCATCCTTCCTCCTTCTTCCCTTCTTCTTCCCTCCTCCCTTCCATCCTTCCTCCTTCTTCCCTTCTTCTTCCCTCCTCCCTTCCTTCCTCCCTCCTCCCTCCTTCTTCTTCCCTTCTTCTTCCCTTCCTCCTTCTTCTTCCCTTCTTCTTCCCTTCCTCCTTCCCTTCCTCCTTCTTCCCTTCCTCCTTCCCTTCCTCCTTCTTCTTCCCTTCCTCCTTCCCTTCCTCCTTCTTCTTCCCTTCCTCCTTCTTCCCTTCCTCCTTCCCTTCCTCCTTCTTCTTCCTTCCCTCCTTCTCTCGTCCCTCCTTCTCTCGTCCCTCCTTCTCTCGTCCCTCCCTCCCTCCTCTCCTCCCCTTCTTCCCTCCTCCCCCTCTTCCCTTCCCTTCTTCCTTCTTCTCCTTCACCTCCATCCTCTCTCCTTTCTCCTCCCTCCCCGAATCTTAATGCTCTCAAAAATATGATAACATCATGTTTTTAAGGCCAAGCGTTGACCAGGCTGTAAATAAAAGAGTTGAGGGATCCCAGCAGGGAAGTGAGGTCAGCAACACGGAGGGGGAGAAAATGAAAAGAGAGGAATGGAAAAGACACGTTGATCATTTAAAAAAAAAAAAAAAAGGTAAAAACAACGTGGCCATTCAGAGACGGGCAGCCGCTTCAGTTCAACGCTCTAAAACAGTCCCAAATCACACAAAGAAACCAGGGCAGGTACGATTAATCGGTGGAAACAACAAAGAGGGTCTTGACTTTCAGCGTGGAGAGAGAACCACCGCTTGCATTCAGTTTGAGTTGCATCAAAAGCAGAGTGTGCCTACTAAAAAAAAAACATAAAAAATGCAAATGAACAAGAGGATCTGACACAGAAGCAGCAGGTTTCCAGAGTCATCCTAATGGATGTTTCATGACGCAGACATCTTTTCTCTCTTTCTTTCCATCGCAGTAACTCAGGGGGTTTTAGAGCCTCTCGTCTTTTTGTAACGCATCATAAACGTGCCGTCCGAACTCTTTACAGGACGATAGCGATGTGCGTACGTGTTTTGCCGAGTCATCGTAGATGTGCATCTTCATCGTTTGGCCCTTGCTGCAGGTGTCAGCAGCTCAGTGGAGGCATTTAGGACCAACAGGTGAACACATTGTTCTTCTCGTTTACAACAACAAACAAAAAAATCAATGGCATCAATGAGGAAGCTGGTGTTTTCCCACCAACCGCTGGTTACTGAGAGATAAGGCTGAGAGAATCAGACTGCATAGCTTTACCAGATATATATATATCTATATATATATATCTATATATATATATATATATATATATATATATATATATATATATATATATATATATATATATATATATATATATATATATATATATATCTATCTATCTATCTATCTATCTATCTATCTATCTATCTATCTATCTATCTATCTATCTATCTATCTATCTATCTATATATATATATATATATATATATATGCCTGTGTTTGTAATGGGACCGTATTGGTACAGGTCAACCTTAACCCTAGAACACTAACGTTAAAAATAGTCACACTATCACTAACGTCGGGTGAATTTCACCCGATATAATGTACCTGATAACCTATACTTTATTAAAATACAATACAATACAAGGCAAGTTGAAGTACTCTTCTTTTATTTCACCCTATAAAACTTCTCATAAAACCATAAACAGGTATCACGGGGAGACCCTGAAAAAAGACAAAAAATCCGGTGAAAGAATTAGGGAATCGTCAATAAAACGTGATTAAAAATATAAATAAAAGGAGCTATGAACTTGTTATTTGGTCCACATGTTTCCTGGGACATGTGAGTATTGATCTGTGAAGAAAAAGTTAATTAATGTTAAAACCCATCCAGAAAAAAATTGTCACACTATCGCTAACGTCGGGTGAAAATCACCCGAACGGCCTGTAGAAAAAAAAAACTGTGATCGGAGCAGGAAGACACGCCCACCTTCAATAAGACACGCCCACCTTCAATAAGACACGCCCACCTTCAATAACATCTGTGAGCAGCATGAAGCTACACAAAGACTCACGCAAACTCAGACAAAAGCAACACAATGAAAATAACCGCTCCGTTCACTCGCCGCCGGCACAGTGCTCAGAGAAGTGCCCGTGCTGAAATAATCGGGCTATATTTGGCACTTCGGCTGGCGAGAACACAACCAATCTAATCTCGTTCACATGCGCAGGCCTTCTCATCGGAGCAAATCGTCACTTTCATTCCATTAGGGCCGCAGATTTTAAACAAAAAAGGCCCGAACACGTAACCCCGGACTCCTGATTTCCACGGCGCTAAGTGTTCTGCAGCTAAAACCATTAATTCGGGTCAACGCTGCTGTGGTTTTAGCGTGTGTGTGTTTTTTTTTTTTAGAGCAGCAGGTGAGAGGTTTACTGGAAGGACACGTCGTTCATCAGACAACTGTATTAACGTGATGTGGTCGCAGCATTTGGGAAGAAACGTCGGGCATTGAGAGAGAATCTGAATTCGACTCGTTAGAAACATTTCAAGATTCAAAATTCAAGATGTTTTTACTGTCATGTGCACAGATAACAGAACGTTATTCTATACAATGAAAAGCTTATTTTGCTGGGTCCTCCTTAACACACAGAATTAGAATAAACTAATGCACCGTAAACGTCGGGTTACAAGCCGCTCCTACGGCTGATCAGTGTCCCCGCTGTAGCAAGCTAGTAGCAATGCTAGCTAGCGCTTCTGCTGCTACCGGCCACTACTGCTGCTACTGCCCGCGTCCCTTCTGCCCAAGTCGGGTGTCGAGCCTGGTCCCGCTACCTTCGGTGGTTTTCGGGGAGCTAGCGGAAGTTAGCGGAGAGCTAGCGGAAGTTAGCGGAGAAGTGACGGAGCGCTAGCAGGAGCCCCAGCTGGCTACAGCGGGGAGCTAACGGGGGACACCGACCGAAGGTAGTAGCGGCTCGTAACCCAACGTTTACGGTACATCAGACATGAATTTAAGACATTACTTTATGGACAGAATGTATTCCTTTGTGAGGACATTCCTTTCAGTCAGAACAGGAAATCACAGCAAATGCTAAAAATGCTATTGAAAGCCGTCCTCTTAAACAATGCAAACCCACCCCGCCCCAAAGAGAAATCCATCCTAGCCTCATTTGAGTCTCCTGGTCCACGGACAGGATTACTGTCCAGTTTGGTTTCTTTATATAAAAAAAAATGAAAACGGGTAAATTGAAGACAGAAGCCGACAACCCTCCGGCCCAACGAGAAGGATGGAAGTCAAGTCACAGTGGGGTAAAGAAATAAAAATGTATCCGCCGACTCTTAAGACGGCTTTTCCTAAAAAGGCAAAGCTTGTATGAGTCGATGAAAACTAATGCCTACGAACATCAATAGAAAAAGGTGCTTCGACAAATTATTATTATGTTAGACAATTGGGGTTTTAAGCATTTTCAGACCAAACTTCAAAAACATGTCGGTGCACGACGAGGGACTTTGAAAAAGGAGAGAGCGGAAGCAAGACAGCCGAGGAAAGAAAGAAAAAGAGAATCTCTCAGGATTACTGACGGAACGAGACCTCGGAAGTTTTATTCGTTTATCGAGCTTTACGAAAAAAGGTGGAGGAAAAACCACGAGAGAAGAAGAACAGATAAAAAGAGACGGAGACAAAAGAGGAAAGCCCGGTCGAATCGGAGGCGACCGCTTCAGGTGCGTTGGGAAAACTAGCGATCCGGAGCAATTGTGCACTTTGACAGCTGGTGACTTTCAAGCACACAAGGATCAGGCTTTACGGCGCCAAACCATAAAAAAATAAAAAAGCCTGGACGTGACCCGACGCTGCGAGCGCATCTCTGAAAACGTGGCCGTTAGAAGTAACGGGAACCAGACGACGAAAAGACGCCGCCGAGCTAAATTTGTTCGCAGAGCAACCCGAGAGACCTGAAAGACGACACGCGCTGCAACACAATAGCCCGCTCTCTGGCACGGGGAGACGGCGGGTATCGGATTGCCGCCGTATCGCCGGTTATCGATACGGCGGAGCAACGAGAAGCCGTCCCGGGAGCAGCGGGCCGTTTGTTTTTACATGCCGTGTTTTGGCGGCCGTATCCAGAAACCTTTAACCTCATCAGCCCGCAGGTCCCCCTATTGGTCGCCCCGACGGCTTCTACAGGTGCTCTACAGCTCATATGACCTTGATATGAATACCAGCCCCTATTATCCTTGATCTCTAAAGAATCAGCAACTCCTAGCCTTTAAAAAAAAAATATATATATATATATATTATTAATTTTCTGCATAATTTTGATCAAAAGTCAAGAATCTGATCAAAACATTTGTCCTCGGTCGCTCCCCAAGTTTTTTTAATTGTATTTTTGGTGACTTCCCATCATGTCCCAGAGTAATACTTCACCTCTTTAGAAAGATTAAGACCTAAATCATCCAAATATGCAATAATAATCACAATAAACACAAGCAATGACATGTTTTCAAGCCTTTCCAGTCCAAAATTCATGTTTTTCGGTTCGGAAATAAAGAAATGAGCCATTTTACCTAAATCTTCGTCGCACCATAATGAACCACTACTTGAAATGACCGTCTGCTTCCGCTTGTGTCATCTGACGCGCTTTCAGATGCGTTTGAGGAACGACGAAACCGTAGGACCTCAAAACGCGGAGAAAAAAATCTATGAAATATAGCCGTTGCTTTCTCGCAGCTCACGACGTCAATACTTTACACACAGTGATCCCACTACTACTGGAAGATGCGCACAGTCTCCACGGTTACATACGTGGTACTCTTTTCGAACCGTCGTTGTTAGGGGTACTAAATTAGCTAAATAGTGAAACGTTATAATCGCTCAGTCATATTGAGGAGCTTTACTTTATTACGTAATTATACAAATATAACGATCTTTTTTGTTAAATGTAGTCCATCGTTTCTCTTCTCAAAAGGGTTTAGAGTACTTTAGCCGTTTAAATTTATTAAATCGGACCTGTTGTTGATGATTTAGGAGCGTTTGAGTGAAAATAAAAAGCACTTCCTCATTATTGAAAAATCGGGTGGGAGGGGCTCCGGGGGCTCGGGCGGATGAGGCACCCTCGAGGTTCTGGACGGGTGGAGTTTGACACGTAATTCTGGACATTCGGCAAAAGGAAGTGCACGTCAATTCACTGGAATGTTCTGCAGAGCCGTGCGTCGACGCAATCGACCGCCTCCATCTGCCGATTCCACCAGAGCCAACGAAGCGCCACGATCGCGGCCCGGCATCAGTCGGCGTCGGGTTACAAAACACCGTCTCGGAGGCACGACCGACTGCTTATCGGGAGACGATCTCGCGGTCACGCTCGTCTGGTTTGTGGACAGAAGGATATCCCGTCTGTCGAGAGGCGGAAGTCTTCCAGACCAAAAAATAAATAATCCGGTCGCTTTCAGGAAAACCGGTTCCGCCGAAACGAGTTCTTCTTTCGATTCCAAATCCTGATCGCGACAAAATTCCAACGCCTCGAGGCCGACAGACAGTCGCACAAGAGATTCCTGGTGATAAAGCGGAGCGCACGTGGATCCCATCGCTGTTAACGGAAACAAGAACAACGAGTATCCGCTAGGAAAAAAGGTCCTAAGATCGTCCACTGAATGCTCAATGTGACTGGACTTCTCATCAACTTGACATTTAACCACCACTTCCATGCATTATCTTGGAATCTCATCAGTATTTGGACATCAGAAATAAAGTCAGAAATTTAAAAAAAAAAGGTAAATATAAAAAGGGGGTGGGGAATATTTCAGGATAGTCTTTTGAATGTCACACTCCCTCCGCTGTTTGTCTCCGTAATCTGCAGGAGCGTTGATAAGCGTTGATAAGCGTTGAGGGGAAAGAAAGCCTCCTCTTGTGAGCCTTGATGCCGCAAGCTTATTGAGAAAATAAAAGTAACACAAATTAGTTTTGTAGCTTGCCGTTGTGCAGTGTGAATGCGTCGAGTAAACGCAAACCTCCTCCCTAAAAATGGGAGGGGGCAATTAAAATGATAGAAAAGTCTGATAAAGCAAAACCACAAAACCTTTTTTTGGTCCCCCCCGCTTCTCAAATGTTTGCCGTCCTTTGTTACCTTGACGTTTTATTTATCAAACCATAATATAATAATCAGCGGCTGCAGCCTGAAAGCAGCATTTCTAGACCGTACCGATTTGCATTCGCGTCTCGCACACTTGAAGGCCGTCCTCCGCAGAGCGCGCGGCCGGCAGCAGCAGCAACACCTCCAGCCTCTTAATCTCTGCAGACGCTCGGCTTTGTTCTCGCCGATGGAAGCTCGGCCAAGAGGAGAAGCACCCCCCCTCCCCCCCCCCCACCCGGCCCTCGGATGACAAACACAAAACCGCAGCCATGGAGACGGGCTGACATCATCCCCCCCGGGGGTCACCCCGTAGCGCTCGCCTCGAGAATGATTTAAAAAAAAAAAAAAAGATGACAAAGGAAGATGTAATGGAGAGAAAGGAAAAATAAATACTGTAAAAGGAAAGAGGGAAGGAGGGCGCCACTTAAATCCCTCCTCTCCGAGAAGGAGTGGCAATGCCAGTTGAAGAGGTAAAGAATGACGACGTTGAGATCAGAACCGGTTCTTCGATCGCAAGCGGCCTCAGGGGGGAACATAAATAAAAATAATACTCATAATGCATGTCAACGCACAATATATGCAACAGTTGGGCTCTTGCGCAATTGGGTCAAAAGGTGTAATGGAGACGCTCGGAATAACAGGATCGCTTCAGAGCAGCTGTGCTGCATCACAGCGCCGGAGAATATTTATAACAACGAGAAAAGGTCGTTCATGCAATATATTAGTGACGCATTAAGAATTATTATAAAAAATGTAATGATTTAAGCTGTTGTCTAATTTAACAGGTGCTCACGGCTACGCCCACTACCAACAGGTTTATTAGATCTGGAATACATATTATTACCTTTTTTATATACAAGATTTTGTCGGACGATATCTGGTCCCAGAAATAATTGCGATTTAAATTGATTGTCTGTATATTTTAAAGATTATTTTATGCCACCGATATGATGTTTATACATAAGCAAAAAAAAAATATTACAACTTATAGAACTTGTAGAGCATGCACACTGCAAACAAACAGCGCTCTCATGTCTGCCCTCTCTAGGAAACACACACACACACACACACACACACACCGGCCTTTTAAAAGCGCCACAGAGGCCGCCGTCACTTCGCACTCCCATCAGGTCCGAACACGTTGGCGATCCGAAGCCGCCTGCACACACACACACACACCTCTGCACACACACACACACACACAGCTGAGTCACGGCCAAATCCAAAATCAACGGCTCCTCCCATGGAAGCATCTCAAACCCCAAATGTCACCAGTCTCGGATATAAAATAAATAAAGAAATAAAAACACGACTCCAGTTATGACGCCTGAGTGTTATCCGGGGGATTGGGAGATGTTGTACAAGAGGATTTGCGGGGGCAGAAGTAGTGGGAACAGTTGGTCAATGGGCAGACAGCGGTGCGTGGGATTATTTTGTAAAACATGGACTCAGACACACACACACACACACACACACACACACACACACACACACAGAGAGAGAGCTCGGTCTGCCAACATCATGCGACCGCTCGACGGCACAGAGGAATAACTGCCAGCGACCTTGGGCCGTATCAGATTACAGCTCAGCAAATGGAAAAAGGCACAAAAAAAACATATAAGGAGGCTTATTTGTCGGGAGCGGATATGCGTCCTGTTAAAACTAAACTCACACGACTTCTGCAGACAGTTTCATTCAGTACCAGACTTTTTAAGAAAAGGCAGTAAATTAAATTCAAGGAAAGAATTCAAGTAAAAATCCCAATGCGAATATCAGTTGTTCTCAAATATACACGCATAACCTCAACCTTTTTTAGGTTGTCGACTTATTGGATGATATAGTAACGTGCATTTAATAATAATGTTATTTATAAAGCACATTTCACAGTCAAAGAGAACAGTCAAAGTGCTGTACAGTTAAAAAAACACATTAAAACAAAAAGTGAAAATAAATAAATGAAAACAGATAAAAGGCAGGTCTTTTTTTAAAGACACCACTGAAACTAATATCTTGTACATTGTGTTTGTTTGCGTATTTCAGCGATTTTTTATATATATATATATATATTTTTTTTTTTATTCAGATACAAATTTCATTGCATAACGGATAACATTTAGAATTTCTGATGGTTTACCGACTTCAGAGCAGTTGAAAAGATTTATGGGGCGGCGGCAAAAATAAATAAAAGAGTCTGGATCCTTGTGCACCAGCTGCTATATAAACCCGTTGTAACCAAAAAGGGATCCGCGTCTTCCAACACGGATCCTCGATGATCGGCAATTCCGACGCGTGGACCCGTGAGCCGACACCTGCGGAGGCCTGTGCAGACGGACGGGTCCAGACACGCACAGACGCACAACATTGTGTAACGTTCATGGACGCACTTCAAGCGGCGGGGGAACTCTTGACGGCGAGACTTGAACGTCTCACTTTCAAAGCGGATTGAAAAAAAAAGGTAGATGGAGAGACTTAAAAGAGAGAGAGAGAGAGAGAGTCCATGTGTCTGGCAGCAGCGTTCCTCTGCAGGCTGAACTGCATGTTCAAAATGCAACAGCTGGCGTGTGTCCGCCAACAGACTCGAGACGCCGCCCCTCCTCCCCGATTAGTCATCTCTGCGTTAACGCCGGAACCGAACGCCGCACGAGCGTTTCCTCAGAAGAAGTCAACGTTGCATCTCGTGGAGCGTTCGGTTTGCCAACGAGAAAGCTGGAAAGGACGCTTAACATCTGTGCAGAAGAGTTCTCAGAAAGAAGGGAGAAAAGACGTTCATCTGCTGGATTGGAATCCGTTTGGGGGCCTTATGATTAATCACAGTTATGTTTCAGTCACTGCAGGACAAATTTAAACACTTCGCCATTGATGAATTACATTTTGGATCATTTGGAGAAAAAAAAAAAATGACGACAGGCGTCAGCCCTTCATCAACAGATTAATTGCGTCGCCAACACTCGGCCTCAGAGAGAGAGAGACTTATTTAAAGACGTGGGTTGTGATGACGGTGGAGGAGGTAATGGAGCTGAGGAGATGGATGTGGGCAGAAGGGAGGTTGGAGCAGCGGGAGACGGAGATGCAGATTGCAGTCATTATCTCCTCCTGGGCTCTGGAGAGAAGCGTGTGAGGAGATGAGAGAGTTTTCATTTGGCTCTCCGAAAGATATGAGGAAATCTCAGTCATGACCTCGGAAGTATGCAAGACCACATCTGGCCTTCGGCTGCAAAGCCACCTTCCATCTTATCTTAAAAATACCTCCATATATATATAAAATGTGATAGTTGAACATGTTCTTGAATTATGACAAAAATATATATATTGTTTTTTTACTGTTCTACAGGATTACATGAAAGCTTGAAGAAAAAATCTGATTCAGTCTTAATGCAAACGGTGGAATGCAAATTCCACTTTATATGTGTGTGTGTGTGTGTGTGTGTGTGTGTGTGTGTGTGTGTGTGTGTGTGTGTGTGTGTCCGTCGGAAGCTGGCGAAGTGGTATACATGCATAAATATGCACACAGACGGCATGTGCACCCGTTTATCCTCCGCCAGTCCCAGCGCTGGTGATGTAAGAGGATAAACTGCCGGGTCAGAGACGCCGTCTGGTCCAGAGAGACAACAGCGGTGCATACAGTAGTGGGAACACTTCCTGTTTCCTAAAGCAGCCGGCGGGACCAGGAAGTCACAGGTGTCTCCAAACATGTGGCGCAAAAACACGAGTTGTAGTGCGTTGTTCTTGTTGCAAAAGGCCTGGAATATTCCACCATTCATATTCACCTTCTGGTTTGTTTATGCACTGATTTAATATGGATACATTTTAGTGGAAATACACATGTAGGTGTTTATTTGACTGCTTTGTCTATTTGCATCTGTACATTTTGCAATATAAAAAAAAATATTGTATTAAAAGTCATGTTTTTCTGTTATTCTCAGACTTTTTTTCTTAGTAGGACACCAAACCTACCAGTTTCCATCCCAGTTTCTATATATTATGAGTGGTTTTAAAGAGGGGTTGGTTCATAAATAATTCATAGCCTGGTTCATACATAACATATTATTCCTCAAAAATAACTCGCCTGTGAAAAATAAACCTTAAACCTTGAGTCAACAAAATGAAACAAGAATCTTGAACATGGATTTCTGTCCTGGAAAATGTATGAAAATTGGCAGATATTCATCATGATAATGCTTAATTGTGTTTAGAAAATGTGTTCTCCAAACATTTAACCGCCATCCATTAGTTCAAATGTTTCTCTGTATGTCGGTAATAGCTGAATAAGCCTCTCTGGAAATAAGGAGTGAATCAAAATAAAAAATAGAATCAACAGACAATAATTCATGTTGCTGTTTATAGAGAACCAGCTGGACAATCTTTGGCAGGAGCGACGCTTTTTCCATCCTCGGAGTCTGGATGGTGGAGATAGAGGTATTTTCAGGGCCGGACTCCGGGTCTGACGGCGCTTCACACGGAGAGGAAACGGCATTCCGGGAGGAAACAAGTCGACAAATTCTTCAGAAACAAAAACGTCCCTGATATTCGTTGGATAAAGACCCGAACATTGTTTTTAAAGACCTTTTTCTAAAACAGCAAGACCGGTTGCCACTTCACCAACTGTTTGGTTTTTCCTCCACAAAACTCATAACGCAAACGGAGCCCGTCCTCGAGGGAAGAGATTCCCAATGTGACGAATCAACCAGATCTATGTGATTAAATCAACCAGATCTCCAGTGGAGAGGTACCGCAAGTCTTTTCTTCCCGCTGCGGTCAGGCTGCACAACCAGCTGAGCTCCCAGTAGACCACTCTGACAACTGAACACTTGAACTGAACTTGGTCACTTTATCATTCACCTGGTGCAATAATATTATTACGTATATTTACGTGCAATACGTTTAAGTACTTTTCTATTCAGTCTGTATATTAATACTCTTCTCTACTGTTTTACTGCTTATTTATATTTATTTATATTACTTGTTTCTATTGTATTATTCTTTTATTCACTTGTGAGCAAGGCTGCTGTAATCCTGTAGGATTATTTTATCTCTATCTTAAAGGATCAGAAATGTTTGTGGTTTACCAGACCATTGTCGAGGATCGGAACTAATGGCAAGATTCGTTTTAAAGCAATAAAAAAAAACTATCTTTTATTTCCTAGTCCTTTGAACACTATGGATAACATTTAGAATTTCTGATGATTGACATTGACTTCTGAGGGGTTGAAAGGATTTTTGGGACGGTAGCAAAAGAACAAAACCATAAAAGAATAGCGTGGAGCCGCGTAGACCAGCTGCTATACTCAAACAAAACAAAAAAAAGAGATCCGTTTCTGCCAATATGGATTAATCGATGATCAGCAATTGGTATCGGCGGCAGAAAAGCGTGATCGAACCGCCGATCCTCTGATTTAAGGACGACCCTGAGCTACAGATATGTTGCACAAATAAGAAAAGTTCTATAGTTTATTGGAAATAAGTCATTCAGCATAAAAATAAAGCACAAATAATGACTAGATCGACAAATTAAATCGTGAATTTCGATCAACTAAGAGGGGCTTCAAAGCACCATTGATTGATGAGCAGTCTAACCAGTATAGACCTGTAGTGTAGTCGGGAGGTGCGGTCTATCGTGAAAAGTATTTCGCGGTCATCCGTGTGCTCGATTAGTGGGTCAGTAAGGAATGCGGCCAGTCGCTCGAGGTCCAGAAGTCGACTGAGAAAGCCTCCGAGGCTTTGCTGCCGCGGGCGAGGAGCTGGCGAAGAAGTAGGGCATGTGACTCTGAAGCAGCAGTCACTTAAACTGGAAATCAAGGGGATGAGAGCTGGTAACGTTCGTGCTCAGAAGATCAACGGCTGAACGCCGCGGTTCCCCCGCTGAAATGTCCACAACCGAATCCGTTTAATTCACGAGGGCGCGATGTGGATGAAGTGAAGGAGTGGCGGGAAAGGAATCGTGTATTTATACAGCAACATGACTCAGTCAGGTTTAGGAAAAGGTCCTCCTGACTAAGTCCGGTTTAGGAAGAGGCCGTGACCCGGCCCGGTTTAGGAATAGATCGTGATTAAGTCAGGTTTAGGAAAAGGTCCTGATTAAGTCTGGTTTAGGAAAAGGTCCTGATTAAGTCTGGTTTAGGAAAAGGTCCTGATTAAGTCTGGTTTAGGAAAAGATCGTGATTAAGTCAGGTTTAGGAAAAGGTCCTGATTAAGTCCGGTTTAGGAAAAGGTCCTGATTAAGTCTGGTTTAGGAAAAGGTCCTGATTAAGTCTGGTTTAGGAAAAGGTCCTGATTAAGTCTGGTTTAGGAAAAGGTCCTGATTAAGTCTGGTTTAGGAAAAGATCCTGATTAAGTCTGGTTTAGGAAAAGATTGTGATTAAGTCAGGTTTAGGAAAAGGTCCTGATTAAGTCTGGTTTAGGAAAAGATTGTGATTAAGTCTGGTTTAGGAAAAGATCGTGATTAAGTCTGGTTTAGGAAAAGATCGTGATTAAGTCTGGTTTAGGAAAAGGTCCTGATTAAGTCAGGTTTAGGAAAAGATTGTGATTAAGTCAGGTTTAGGAAAAGGTCGTCATTTTGGTTTAACTACAGAAGTTTGCAAGTTACGTGAAGAATACATCAACAGCGTTTGTCTAAAAAAAGAATACAAAAACAATTTAAAATAAAAAATAAATCTTGTAAAACTTCCCCATGACATTTGTCCCCCGTTGTTTCATCACCGAGTCCTTAAGCCTGCCGAGTACATTTACCTTGGACGCCCCTGTTTTGGGCAGTTTCACGAACAGCCGTTTGTTCCTTCCTTCAAAGAGAACCTCTCTTGACTGATACACCACCAACGCACCGGATGCTTACATTGTGTTCATGTGACGCGAGTGCAAAAAGAAGTCCCGGCTTCGGGGAGATGATGGGTAGCGCTTCTGGGCACAGTTCAATCCCAGGATCAGGAAAGTCTAAATGGGGCGCTTGTTCCCAACAAACGGCCTCCTCTTTGAAATGCCAGGCGTGTTGGGTTTGGTGTCCTAGTTCATGTGTGCGAGAGGGCCAACGTGGGAGCTGAACGAACACACACACACACACACACACACACACACAATCTTGTCTGATCATGTCAATAGAGGCCAAACCTGACACTGTTCATTCACACACAGTAAGCTTTTTATTTCAGCGCTGTATTCAAGTTGCTTTAAGAATCCATCTCTGTTCATCACAAGCGCTGCTTTTATTCAAATTTAACTCATTCATGCTCATTCAAAACCGAGGAGGACGTCTGTACCAACACACACACACACACACACACACACACACACACAGTTAAACAGTCAAATATTTCATAGTGCAGCTAACAGCGGATAGAAACTTATTTACCTACTTTATTTACGTTTTATTTATTCCTACCTGTTCTGTTATTCTCCATTATGCAAAAATGCAATGGATGATACGATTTGTGCAATAAATAAATACAGCCGCATCTTCTTTTCATGCTACTTCGTACCTGCAACTAACTTCATACTTTATTGATAAAAAAAAATAAAAAATATTTTAGAGCATTGGTGCCATTAGATAATCTCTAATGTTTAGAAGAACTTTCCACTCTCATGCAAAGTCTTCTTGTTCATCACGTCCTTCTGATATTCCGGGAATCGAGCTGCAGAAGGAAACGTCAGCAGATTCTTACAGGCGAGAAGTGACATCACCCCAAAAATCCAAAACCCTGTGTTGCTTCAGTTTCTGTAGCACGAGCAGAAAGCCAACTAGCTGCATTTGTGTTTACTTCTTTGTTGTTGTTTTTATTCTTTCCCTGAACCAAGCGCTAATTAAATAGCTGCTCAACCTCCATACATTTCCTCAAGTTGTTCTTTCACCGCTCCAATACTTCCCCCCCCCCGTGATTTGGTCGGCACTATTTATGGTTTCACGGAGTTGTGGCTGCCTCTTTCATCTTCATATCCCTCCTCTGAACGAAGCAGAGCGAGACAACAAGTACACGGTTTCTCTCCAAAAAACAATCCCTGACAGTTTCTCGTGCTTCACAGTTGATGAAATTGGATGTTTTTCCAGAAACGTGATCATTAACCTCGGGTCCCCTGTGGGATCCATGTGCACGGCTCTTTCCTGAACGCTCACTTCCGTTAGCCGGTAATAAAGAGAGCTCCTCTGCTGCTACCCAATCAGATGGTCAGATATATGTTGTTTTTTTAATCTGTATTCAAATTGGACGTTGAAAGTTCAGTTTATCTGAGACTGGTCTGCTCCAGTTGAAGCACTTCCTCACCACCGACTCCCAGCATGCTTCAGGTGAGGCACGGGAAAGGGAACGCTCTCTCTCGCGGTGCCATCTGCCCCATCTGGCCGCGAGGTGTCCGACGGCACTTAAACGCAACACCATAAACTGGAGTTTTTTTAAAACAAACCCTGAATCAGACGTGAAGGGCCAGAAGAGCTCAATGTTGGTCTCGGTTTTGCCAGACTGGTTGAGTTAAGTGGGAACCAGTTCATGGTGTGTTTGACCAGGTCTTACACTCTTTTTAAATATAACTTATTATGATGAAACTGCATCAAATGCTTACACATGTTAACTTTTGAAAGTAATCTTTTGAATCGCCAACAAAATAGCAGGGAAAAAAGGAAGATTTAACTAACAGCTATCAGTATGAAACCTCCCCATTTGATTATTTAAATTAAAACAACAAATTATTATATTTGCCATGTTTTCAGGAATACAATGTTTTATAAATTAGGCCACAAACCTCACTGTAAAAGATGCAAATAGACCTAAAAGTAGTAGAATTTTGGACGTAGTATTTCCACTCATCTGAAAGAAGACTCGTTATGGAAGCAAAAAATGACCAGTGCAGTGGAAAACTATTTTTGCCTGTGGGGAAGCACCCCTTACTTGTCAATTTTTTAAATTTATTTTTATTAAATCAATTAACTTAGTGTGACATCAAAACAGCCTAATTTAATTTGTGCAAGAATTCTTTCCCAGAGTCTAGGAGGGGAATCTCGAAACTTAATTAAATAAAGTCTATATTTGTTTTATTTTACACGCGTTCTAAACTCGGGGATTTTACAGACGTGGGAACAAAACCCCCCCCAAAAAAAAGAGGTAAAAACACCAACATGTGAAAACAAGTAATCGGCGTGGAAGGAAATAACTCGCGTTGCATCGCTGGTCAGATCCTCCCGTTGTGTCAAATACAGCCGACAGACACCAGGAGGCGCCGCGTTGGGATTTCATCTTCGTGACGGCGCTTCAGTCGACTTCGTATTCTGTCTCTAACTAAGAATCCTCTCCTGTTTCGTCGTGTATTTGACGCGTTTTTTTTTCCTACCTCGTCTTTGGGGTTGGCAGCACTATTGCCCAAGCAAAAATCACCCCCTTTGAGGGACAATAAAGTATATATTATCTTCTTTTTTTAAAAGCACTATGATCGGGGAACCCAATCCCCATTTTAGCCTTCGAATTTGAAATGTCCAGTTTTCTGATTCATTTCAATTCTTGAGTGAACGGGGGAATATTGAACACCCGACAAGTGCAGACCAGCCGTGTCAAAAACACACCTGCAATGACTGGAATCACGGAGGCGGCGATGAATCAATGCCTCGTTCTTTCAAAGCATCATGAACTAGAGTGAGGAATGGGCGGACATCAACATGTTAAACTGGCTACGACCCTCCAAAGCCACAATCAGCGACATGAAAGCATTAAAGATTTCCCGAATGCATAATTTTTTTTGGACTGAATATCGTCCGATTGCGATAATAACGGCGGCCGCTCAACTCTCAATGGTGGAATGAAGGATGAAGTTACGGATGAAGTTCACGCCCCGAAAGGCCAATAATCACCTCTCCGCCAGAGGCAGAGCTCCCGCTCGGCCCGTCCTATATTTAGCAGACAAAGCCTCATCAGCCTAAGTACTGAATTCAATTTCAGGGGACACCATTAATCTACGCTCATGAATCATTTGGGTTACATGCTAATGTTGGCTCTCCATCCTCTGAGCAGCGTGTGCTCCACGTTCGAGATAAATCTCGCACTCGTCTCCGAGCGTCGACACGTTTAAAAAAAATGCCGCCGATCCCTTCTAAAAAAAAATTTGCATCGCTAAACCACCAGGTTTCTCATTTAGCTGCTGGCAATTAACAGCTGGGTGGGAACAACAGGCTCTGCTATGAGGGGAGGGAGAGAGAGAGAATAACATTTTTACTTTAAGCCTCTGGCAGGAAGAATCTGTCACAGGAAAGCGGGGAGAAAATAATAAAACCCCCGCATCTAAACAACAACAAAACAAAAAGCGTGAGTAAAAACCAGATCTTGCCCCCCGTGTGGCAGCAGCTGGGTGGGAATCAGAAGTCCTCGGGACTCGATCGCAGCTCCAGGCGTCACAGAAAATATCGGAGCAGCGCCGCTGTTTGTTCAGTGTCCTGACATTCCTCAGAGACAATCCTCTCCCTGTGCTCGGTCGGCCACACACACACACACACACACACACACACACACAGTCCTTGACATTTCAGTCAGTGGCCGTCCGCCGGGTGGACAAGGGACTTTCGGGCTCGTGAACAACAAAACAAGCGCACATTCATTTTACGTTTCACCGATGGTAACGAGCTGAACAGAATATAGAAGATGAAACCTGTGTGACCTTTTTTTATTAGAACTCTTTCAATATTGTGTCATACTTTTTAATCTTTTTCCGCGTTACTAGATCTCCCAATGATCCCAACATAAAGATGGAAATTGTAATAAACCCCAAAATTCCTCTGAGGTCAACTCTGACGGAGGGAGCGTTTCCAGTTGAAGCTCCTCCACTAATAAATAAATATATATATATATATATATATATATAAAAAAGGGGGGAAATATTGCTGAAATGACCAGTATATTAATGGTTTGGTCGCCCGACAACTATTGTATTCACTCAAAACCATTTAGAAGAAGAAATTGGCTTCATGAGTGTGAAAACAGATGCACAGGATACCTGGGCTTTAGGTATCGTCCGAGACTAGCGTTTAATTAATAAGATGTTACTGGGATTTTTCTTTATATGTAAGGAAACATAAATACTTTATGTTACTTATTTTGACACCAGTGCATCTTTATTTGAAACCTTTAGGATTCGGGACATTTCAGACACCAAACGATAAACCCATGAAGAAGTATCCGCAGGTAGGTCATAAGAAAAGCCTAAAGTCTCAGCTGTGTAAATGAAAAGAAGGATTCGAGTGAGGGAGTATTCCCAGATGGTCCGTGATCGCCGGGGCCAGCCTGTCGGCACCGTGAAGCACAGTCCATGCGTTTCGGCACGAGAGACCCCTCTAGCACGCTACACTGCAGAAGAAGGGAATTTAAAGTTAGAAAGCTTTTCCAGGTAAAGATGAGCAGAGGAGCCCAAAAGAGAGCATTGTTCGTTGAGCTTTGCAACCCCCGACGTTTATTATGGGAGAAAGTTGATGACTCGTCTCGTTATGCTTGGCCCGGCTCACTATAACTATCGGTTGAGACTATTTAAATGTTGCTGCGGCTCAAACCACAAAACTCCTGTGTAAATTCAACCTGAGCGGACTTGAACGGAGTTCTGTGTGTGTGTGTGTGTGTGTGCGCACAAAGATGAATACAACGCAGTGTTCCCAACACAAGTAATGACACTGTTCTCGAGTCAATTCGCTCAAATTGCGAACAACTTGAATAACACGGCAGCGCCAGATGTTTTATCGCTCTGACGAGAGACTCGCATTTTGGAGCACCGAGTCGCGCAACCGACCCGCCGTGAACTCAACTCACACGTGTGGGTCGGCTCCTACAATGACTGTATTCTGCAGGAAAACACACGAGTCTTCTCAGCATCCAACTCCCCTCTTCTGGGAAAACACGCAGAGAATCTCTTTGATAAATAAACTATGGCTTCCAGCTGGAAAGCCTGCGCGACATAAGGTGGACCAAAAAAAAAAAGAAATCAGAGAAGCGGTTTACAGCAGAACCAGAGTCTGTGTGTGTGTGTGTGTGTGTGTGTGTGTGTGTGTGTCGTTGATAAATTTCCGAGGCGTCCATCACCTAAAAATAGGCTGTCAGTCCGTCAGTCAGTGTCTGGCCTACTTTGTTTGTCTGTGGGGGGCCTCACGGGGCCCTTCTGGAGG
The DNA here is from genome assembly GCA_038501785.1 of Myoxocephalus aenaeus. Lineage (NCBI taxonomy): Eukaryota > Metazoa > Chordata > Actinopteri > Perciformes > Cottidae > Myoxocephalus > Myoxocephalus aenaeus. The sequence continues at coordinate 92,060 of JBAMJR010000152.1, forward strand.
GGCGGTGGATGGGGATTCGGCGCCATATGTAGCCGGCTTTGGTCCACACGGTCGGGGTGGCAAGGCTCAGCTGACTGGATCCACGCCAGGGTTCAAGTGATCTGTTTTCATAGCACTCTGTAAACCACTTAAGCTCTCTCTGTGTCATTAAGTCGTATGATCTGGTCTCATTAACTGTGTGTGTGTGTGTGTGTGTGTGTGTGTGTGTGTGTGTGTGTGTGTGTGTGTGTGTGTGTGTGTGTGTGTGTGTGTGTGTGTGTGTGTGTGTGTGTTGCCCCCCCCTCAATCACGGCCGAGGGATCAGTTTGCAACGGGTCATTGCAGGCGACCTTTACGGTTTTCAGTTGAAGGGATCATTACATTTTTTTAATAATTCAAGTTATTAGTGTCATTATATACGGCTGGTTATCTTTTTGGAAGTCCAAGCTCAGGATGATGATGATGATGATGATTAATAATAACCAGTTAAGTAAACCAACACTCACTCAACACACACACTAAAAGCGGGTAGCGAGTCCACCTTAAAAAAAAAAAAAAGAAGGTCAGCCCACCTTAAGTGAGCCCGGGTCGAAGTTGTCGCTAACTTCAGTGCTAACCCGGGTAGCAAGCAAGACACAGGGTCGTTGTCGCATTTATTCACAGACCACTTTTAAAAAAAACACACTGCACTGCTGCGTTCACAGCCATCACGTTAAACTCAACTTCATACGCCTCGTCACGCGGGCGGCTAGTTGATGGAAAGTGGCTGCATGCGTCCAGGACGACGCACGCGACATCAACGTGCTGCTAACGCTCTCAGACTCCGGTTCCCGTTTTGCTCGTGCACTGCAGCGGGCGGGGAGATCGTGGATTAGCCCGGTTTGTGCATCGGCTAACGTTAAAACCGCAGCGCGGTTAGCGGTTAATGATCGGCTAACGAAACTAAATCAGCGACCCAAGTCAAAGCAAGTCTCAACAAAAAAAATCAATCAAGACAAGTCCTAAATCTGAAGAGTCACGTTTTGTTTTTTTATCTACAAGTTAACTTCCACGTTGCTAAATGCTGACTAGTTGCTTCGAAACAAACGAAGATAAAAGAAGAAAACCTTTGTGAGACATCGTGAGAGGAGGACATGAGAAGATGAGACATGAGGAGATGAGACATGAGATGAGGAGATGAGACACGAGGACATGAGACATGAGATGAGGAGATGAGACATGAGAAGATGAGACATGAGGACATTAGACATGAGATGAGGAGATGAGACATGAGGACATTAGACATGAGATGAGGAGATGAGACATGAGGACATGAGGACATTAGACATGAGATGAGGAGATGAGACATGAGGACATTAGACATGAGATGAGGAGATGAGACATGAGGACATGAGAAGATGAGACATGAGGAGATGAGACATGAGGACATGAGACATGAGGACATGAGACATGAGATGAGGAGATGAGACATGAGGACATGAGACATGAGATGAGGAGATGAGACATGAGGACATGAGGACATTAGACATGAGATGAGGAGATGAGACATGAGGACATTAGACATGAGATGAGGAGATGAGACATGAGGACATGAGAAGATGAGACATGAGGAGATGAGACATGAGGACATGAGACATGAGGACATGAGACATGAGATGAGGAGATGAGACATGAGGACATGAGACATGAGATGAGGAGATGAGACATGAGGACATGAGACATGAGATGAGGAGATGAGACATGAGAAGATGAGACATGAGAAGATGAGACATGAGACATGAGACATGAGGACATTAGACATGAGATGAGGAGATGAGACATGAGGACATGAGAAGATGAGACATGAGGAGATGAGACACGAGGACATTAGACATGAGGAGATGAGGACATTAGACATGAGGAGATGAGGACATTAGACATGAGGAGATGAGGACATTAGACATGAGGAGATGAGGACATTAGACATGAGGAGATGAGACCATGAGGGGATGAAACCATGAGGAGATGAGACATGAGGAGATGAGACATGAGGAGATGAGACATGAGGAGATGAGACATGAGGAGATGAGACGATGAGGAGATGAGACGATGAGGAGATGAGACGATGAGGAGATGAGGCATGAGGAGATGAGGCATGAGGACATTAGACATGAGGAGATGAGAAGATGAGACATGAGGAGATGAGACCATGAGGGCATGAGACCATGAGGGCATGAGACCATGAGGGCATGAGGGGATGAGGACATTAGAAGATGAGACATGAGGATATGAGGAGATGAGGACATTAGACATGAGGAGATGAGGACATTAGACATGAGGAGATGAGAAGATGAGACATGAGGAGATGAGACATGAGATGAGGACATTAGACATGAGGAGATGAGACATGAGGAGATGAGACATGAGGAGATGAGACATGAGGAGATGAGGACATTAGACATGAGGAGATGAGACATGAGGAGATGAGACATGAGGAGATGAGGACATTAGACATGAGGAGATGAGACATGAGGAGATGAGACATGAGGAGATGAGGACATTAGACATGAGGAGATGAGACATGAGGAGATGAGGACATTAGACATGAGGAGATGAGACATGAGGAGATGAGACATGAGGAGATGAGGACATTAGACATGAGGACATTAGACACGAGGAGATGAGAAGATGAGACATGAGGAGATGAGACATGAGATGAGGACATTAGACATGAGGACATGAGACATGAGGAGATGAGGACATTAGACATGAGGAGATGAGAAGATCGTGAGAATCGTGGAGAACGGCAAAAAGTGACAAAACGGGTTGTAGGAGGATGCAAAAAGTGACGGACATGGAAAGGGATCTTGGATGATCCCAAAAGTCCCCTTTATTTGAAGAAGTCTCAAGTCCTTCATGACTTAAGTCCAACTCCAAGTCTCAAGTCTACAGCTGCTGGGCGATCAAGGTGCTGATGCTTTGACCCTTAACACACGTTTCCAAGAGAACGTCATTATAGCTCTACCTGTAAACAGTCCTGAATAACAGCACAACTCAACCTCCGCAACGCAAGTAAAAAAAAAAGCAAAAGTGCCGTTTTTTCTGTTATTGCGTCAACGCCATGATGTCAGAGCGCTCGAGAGAGAAGGACCGGCGGCGTTGAGTAGGAACAACAAGGAAAATTACCCCTCGTCAAAAGTGCACGCCGCAGCAGAAGAAGAGCTGTGGGAAACGCGGTTATTATGCCCACATCATCATAATGGTGGAAAGGGAAAGGAAAGGAAAGAAAAACAAACAAGCGTGTCACGTCGCGTCCCGAGGAGCAAAGATGGCGGCGCTGCTGCTGCGTCGTCGTCGTCTTTGCTGGTGTTCAGCCGCTCGATTCTCAAGGTAGATGGAGTTTTACTTTGAATGTGCGTCTGTTTTTAAAGCCTGAATGAAGCCATTGTTGTTGTTTTTCCCCCACAGGAAGCCTCACGTGGCCGATTGTCTTTCTTTTACCGGACTCCTTTAGGAAATTAAACGCTGTGCCAGGTCATGTTTTAGGACGTTTTTCCACAGAGTTTCGGTCAAGGGCAAAGTCAGCGTCCCGGGGATCATCAGCGAAGCTTTTAATCCTGCACTGCCCGCCCCGCCCCACGGCGGATACATCCCGGTGACAAACAGATGAGCTGGAACGCGATTGGAGCCTGAGGAAGATCTACGGCGGCTACGCAATCACAGCGGAGGTCTCTTTGGCTCCGGTCACGATGGAAACAAACGCTAAACCCGAGAAGAACTAGCTGTTGATCTTCACTTCACAAGGGATCCTTTGTCCACACCTGAACTTGGGACGATACTTCTCCAAATTAATTCTCTAAATTCCTGAGTTGGAATAAAAAATAAGCTCGGTGTGCAAGAAAACAGGAGAGATTAAAACAACATTTTAAAGAAGTAAAGAGTGTTGCGTTCAGGTGCGGTGCGGCTCAAGGGTCCAACTGGAAATATGTTCTGCAGACAATGCAGCCGTCACACAATGGCCGCCAATTTTGTGTCTTGGCAACTGTGGTAAACGGACGCACTGGACAAAAAAAAACGACGGCGAACAACTGCAAAAGTAGAACAATTAAGGTTCGAGTTCAGGTCGACTCAAGTGTCTTTATTCCATCAAATTTCGGTTTCGTGTCACGTTCAATTTCACCGGCCGATACTGGAAGCAGGGCTGGTAAAGAGGGAAAATGTTACGGTAGTTACTTTAGTTATTTATTTATATACATCGGTTACTTATCCAGTCTCTCTTTCAAACCCTCCAACCAGAGTTGGTGATCGTTGGAACAGTGGAAAGACAAACAAAGACGGTTTTTGAAGAGTTGTGTTTTGTTTCTCTGCGTTTTTACGACGATCCATGGAGGTAAAAGTTCTGTTAATGGAGTCTAGCGGCTTTGAGGAGCAAACATAACGGCTGGTTCTTTTCACATGATACACAGTGATTTGAGGGATACATTTAGCCCAAGACGGCGTTGGTGATTGTTGGGAAACGTGCAAAGACTTATTTGATGAGTATTCTGTTTGTCAAGTTTGAATAAAGTTTTGTTTTTTTAACGATCAGCTGGCTAAAAATCACTGTTGTCTGCCTGGAGTCTGGTACCTTTGCAGACCCTTGGCCATGCGACACCGTAATCCTTCCTCATCGTCGGATTGAGTTTTCATGTCCCTTTCATGTGTGCAGTTATGTCGTTCTTTTGACCCCAAAATAATAATAATGAAAAGTGGGAGCTCTTCCTTTTGGAGATGTGGCACATTTCTGTACGACTGTACCGGCTCATCTCCAGCCGGTCCCGCCATTGATCGCACTGATTGATAACAGTCATTTGTGGAACGGATTGAACAATATCTTGATCACATCAGGACAAGATTAGAAACAGATTGGAGTCGGTCGACGAGCTCACGTCTTTAAACCCAAACTGCAAAATGTCCAAGTTTGACACACGGCGAACACATTTTTCTCTTCACGTCTTATGCAACACACTAAGCCGGTGTTTTTTGCTAAATATTTTGTCAATGACAAACGACTCAAGCGCTTTCCTCTGGTTTCCTTTGCAGAAACGCCGCATTCACAAAAAGGACTCATATTCAACCGTTCTGGTTAGAGAGAGCATCTCATCTTCTTGAAAACGTCAGCGGCTACCAAAAGTTAAAATCGAGGGCTGCGATCGACGGTTATCGATTCAGCGGCGATTCATCCGTCGATTACTTTCTCAATTCGTCGATTTAGTCGATGATCTGATCGGCTCAAGATGAGGACGTTCTCACGCCTCAGGAGATATTCAGTTTACCGTCATGGAGGAAGGAAGGAAACCAGAACATATTCTCATTTAAGAAGCTGGAAAATGAATCAAACAATCTAGTCGTTATCCAAATGGTTGACTATTAAGTTAAACAAGTTGACGACTAATTGATAAATCGTTGCAGCTCTATTAGCAGGGACTATAAGATTAACCCTTGTATCAGTTTACATAATCCATACAGCAGAAATGTCAGAGTTTGCTAGTTTAAACTTTTCAAATGCGAGAGTTAAATGGTTTCTTCGGTTTGATGTCATTTTAAATTGAATAATCTTTAACATTTTGGATTGAGACACCAACTTCAGATGTTTCACTATTTATACATTTCTTTAGGCCCTGACTAGTGAGGACGCTCAGTGTGAACGCAGCAAAAAGATCAATGTCCTCCGGAGCGCCGTTGACACTTGTGGGTTTTTGGGCGTTGAGACAGTTTTTTCCAGTCAAGGGTGTCATTTAAAAAAAAAAAAAAGCTTGCCACGCTGAGTGAAAATGGGTGAGAACCGTAAACCCTGTGATCCTGTGGGAGGAACCACGGGTTCTACAGACGTCCCAGAGGCTTTGAAACCTTCAACTAAACATTTCTCTTGAGCAAACGGCGTCTGAACGCTCATCAGAGAGACGCCGCCGGGATGAGACGCCTCCTTTCAGGGGTTTCTTTCTGCAGGAAGCATTCCTCCCTGATGACACAGGACTAAAAGCAGGAAAACGAACGTAAAAAGTATTGAGAGCTATAAAAAAAAAAAATACACAATACAACATCTGAGCCTGGAAGGGTTTCCGAGACTCCAAACTTGGGCGGGACTCACAGCCATAAACACAGATATGGAGGAGATTAAATGGAACGGGGTTTGCTAGATCAAAAGCAGGAAAGAAGACAGAATGAGCGCTGAATGAACGCGTGGCCTCGTTTCCACCGACCTGGGAAACGAACAAACGTAAAATTGAGATGCAATTCAAGTCTGCCAATTGGGGAACTTGTCCAAAACGTGAAAGCTACTTCTTCTAAACCTCTTGAGGACAAACTAAAACCCCCAATAAAAAGTCAGAAGGAGAGTTTCCTGCGTCCTTCAGCAGCTCTCAACCACGAAGAGACGCATCCTCTGTCTGCTCACGCTGAATTATTCACCGGGAGACGAGGGATACGGCTTCTAGGTCACCGTTAGCGCAGGAGCGGGAAGAGAGTTCATTATTCACGACGCGTACTTTGTACCCTAAACGAAGCTCTGAACAAGCAAACCAGGAAAAAAAAAAAAAGATGAATTATGTAAACGTCAAAGATCACAGTGGAGTGACAGTGCTGGTCTCACGTGAGGTTCAGGAGGTTATCTGCTGCTGCTGCAAGTTTACTTAGGTCTGACTTTTATCTGCTAAGATTCATGTGTCAGGTCCCGGCCTCCACCAGGCAGCTGGAGCGTGGCACTAACATCCTGCAGGGCTTTTTGGTCCTGAATGCAACATAACTATTTTAAATAAATAAATAAATAAATAAATAAATAAAAGGCCTGTGTTGTTGCATTCAGGGCATCGTGTGTGTTTGTACTTGCACAGTCCAGCTAAGCATCACCAGAGTGCATTACAGGCAGAACAAAAAGGGCCACTTTTGGGGCTTTTTCCCCCTGCTGCTCTGCTCCGGAGCCTGAACGCCTCAGACACGCAGTCCTTCACTTGTTTGCAGCCCCGCTGGCTAACTTGCTAGTCGGCTAATCTCTGGCTGGCTGGCTGGCAACTTCCAGAGGCATTACCAAACTTGCCAAGTCCTTTCAACCGTTTGTGTTTGTGCACGTTTTTGTCCCAGAAACTCCCACGTCACGCTGCTACAAGCTCGGCGCCACGGTTCGAATCCCAGAGGGAAGTTTGGTTGGTGTTTTTTTTTTGTGTGTATCTTTTTTTGTTTTACAAAAAAAAAAAAAACACACACACAAGAACCACAATGGCGGTGGGGCTTTCTTTGTAAAAAATAAATAAATAAAAAACACACACACACACACAGAGAGAGAAAGAGAGAGAGAGAGGGCGAATGGCACGCGCACGCAACAATGTGTGCCGCTCGCGAGCTGAAGTAACTGTGCAAAGCGAGCGTATAGAAAACACCAGAAAACGGGCATCGACCCCTCTTCTTTCGCGTTTCATTCCAAGTTAGCGCCATATTGAGTGCGCACTCGCAGACCTCCCCCCTCCTCCTCCCCCCTCCTCCTCCTCTGGGGGGACGTCGCAACATTGTTTCCAGGAACACAAAAGCCGCAAGAAGAAGAAGAAAAAAAAGAAGACAACAAACAAAGTAGCCGCCACTCACCTTGGCGATGGCCTTCCTGTACCTCATGACCGCCTGCTGGATGAGGCTGTGCACTTTGATATTCCCAACCCCGCACGGCACCACCACCCGGGTCCTGCCGAAGCACACCGTGACTTTCATGCTTTCGGTGGCCGAGGTCTCGGCCCCGGATTCGGAGTGAAAACCCGAGAAGAGGAGGAGGAGGAGAGGGGGAAAAGGAGCATGTGTTTTTCCCCCCGTTGGGTTCGGATCCCGGTATTCCTTTATGGCGCGCGAGGACTAGAGGTCTTTCCGCTCCTCCCCGCCGGACGACATTGTTTTCTGCGTGTTTTCAGACCACCTGTTTAGCTTCTCTCCCTCTCTCCCTTCTTCCCTCGCTCTCGATCCCGATCCGAGTCTCTCTCTCTCCCTCCTCTACGCTGAGCTAATGTTCGGTCATATGCTGCGTTCAGGTGCATTTGGGAATGTTGGGTTTCAACGGCCAACTTGAGTGACAAAGAGCAAGAAGAGTCCTAAATTGATTCATATATATATATATATATATATATATATATATATATATATATATATATATATATATATATATATATATATATATATATATATATATATACTATTTGTATTTACACACTTCATATACTTTTTTATTATTTAATTTTCTTAAATGTAACTTTGTTTGCTACTACTCGACACCAAATTTCCCCTTTGGGGATGGATAAAGTATATATCCTATCATATATATATATATATATATGTGTATGTATATATGTATGTGAAACACCAAAGTATGGCGTGTATGTGTATGAAATGAATTAATATATACTTTATTAATACCCAAGCGGAAATTTGGTGTGGAGTAGCAGCAATTTACAGACAGAAAATAAGATATAAAAACAGCAGGGATGAAAGATCCTACACAATACAATAATAATAATAATACTAATAAAAATAAAATAAAAATAGCTGGGATGAAAGAAAAGAAAAAGAACAGAGTATTAATTTAGGAATTAAATTAAACTTAAACAGTAGAAGTGCAAAAGTACAAGTATGTATGTGTATATTAAGTGTGTGAGGTGTAAATAAACAAACATATATGTATGTATATATATATATATATATATATATATATATATATATATATAATATATATATTATATTATAATGAAACCAAAGTATGGTTTACATTTTGGAAACCATTTCTTTGAAGAAATATTAACATGTTATTTTTAATATCAACATTTACAATTATGATGGAGGCACTTGCAAATGACAAGGTAACATGGTTGAGTTGTTTAAAATTAAAATACATGAATTAAATTCTGTCCCCAGGTTGTTTCGTGATCTAATTTAAATAAATAAAAGTAGCTTCATGGTCACTGTTCTATTTGGTTTACCTGAACCTTCGTCATGCAGATTTGGGTCCAAATGAATCCGATTTATTTGCATTTATTTGCAATGTTTGTTGAGTTAAAACCCGCTGAGAAAACTTTATAACCTACCGTCGACGGAGTGTGCCTCATTGTTAATGCATGGGATATGAAAATGCAAAATAGGAATGGTGCTTTATCAACAGAGCTGTGGCATTTGGGGAACAGCCAGAGTTACGAGCCTATTGCTGGGAATCTGTAAATCATTAAACTTGTATAAATGTTGAATAACTTCTGGTCTGAGTCTGTGTAGCATCCTGTATTTAAAGGAAACATCCCCTAGAATAAAAGAGAGCAGCTGCAGCAATAATGACATGTATTTGCTTTGATAATATAGTTTTACTGCTTCTGTTTTTACCATGTTACGTGCCTTTAAAGCGCTTTACAAATACAATGCATTACTATTATTATTACTATTATTATGAAGCCTGGATAAACAAACCCGATATAAATGAACGAACACATCCATGAGAAAGTTTTCTATACTTCAGAATTCTGCATTTGGGACTTCTAACATTTTGGAGTGGGAGTTTTACGAGCGGTCCGTGAAGGCAGCAGAGGAGCCGGGAGGGCCACAGTTGCGGTCGGGCCCCCCGCTGTGGTCAAGACGGGTACTGCTTGGCGCGCGGGGAGGCAACAGGTCAGCGGTTATTAAAAATAAAACGATATTAATTAAAAATCAATGAACACAACACGCTGCAGACGTGTCCTCACAAGAATAGGAAGCCGAGTGAAGTCCTCCAAGTGTTGTGTTTCACTTTCCACTATATATATATATATATATATATATATATATATATATATATATATATATATATATATATATATATATATATATATATCATCACTCATCAGCCACAGGTCCTCTTGTGCATTCCTACTTCAGTCCATCGTTCCATCCTGAAACTGAACCAAACCCCACCTGGACCTGGACCTGGACCTGGACCTGGACCCGGACCTGGACCTGGACCCGGACCCGGACCTGGACCTGGACCTGGACCTGGACCCGGACCTGGACCCGGACCCGGACCTGGACCTGGACCTGGACCCAGACCTGGACCTGGACCCGGACCTGGACCTGGACCTGGACCCGGACCTGGACCTGGACCTGGACCCGGACCTGGACCTGGACCCGGACCTGGACCTGGACCTGGACCCGGACCCGGACCTGGACCCGGACCCGGACCCGGACCTGGACCTGGACCTGGACCTGGACCCGGACCTGGACCTGGACCCGGACCTGGACCTGGACCTGGACCCGGACCCGGACCTGGACCCGGACCTGGACCCGGACCTGGACCCGGACCCGGACATGGACCTGGACCTGGACCCGGACCTGGACCTGGACCTGGACCTGGACCTGGACCCGGACCGGGACCGGGACCTGGACATGGACCTGGACCACCTGGATGGACTTCAGCACCAGTGATCACGTCCACTAGAGCCAGAAGATCATATCACATTTGTTCAAACTTTCATAAAAATATTTTTTTTTTACTGAATTTAAAGTGTGTGGAAAGTAAGTGTTGGTTTACGTGGGTAGTGGTTAAACTGGGACTGCACTGGTTAAACTGGGACTGCACTGGTTAAACTGGGACTGCACTGGTTAAACTGGGGCCACACTGGTTAAACTGGGACTGCACTGGTTAAACTGGGACTGCACTGGTTAAACTGGGACTGCACTGGTTAAACTGGGACTGCACTGGTTAAACTGGGGCCACACTGGTTAAACTGGGACTGCACTGGTTAAACTGGGACTGCACTGGTTAAACTGGGACTGCACTGGTTAAACTGGGACTGCACTGGTTAAACTGGGGCCACACTGGTTAAACTGGGACTGCACTGGTTAAACTGGGGCCACACTGGTTAAACTGGGACTGCACTGGTTAAACTGGGACTGCACTGGTTAAACTGGGACTGCACTGGTTAAACTGGGGCCGCACTGGTTAAACTGGGGCTGCACTGGTTAAACTGGGACTGCACTGGTTAAACTGGGACTGCACTGGTTAAACTGGGACTGCACTGGTTAAACTGGGGCCGCCTCCATTTAGTGCCGGCCTGCAGCTGTGAGACTATTTTATCTCTTCAGCACAGCTGGAGCGTCACAAACCAGTTCAGCAGCTGTCAACCCATTAAACAACCCAGTGGAGGAGCACTGGTTCATACTGGTTCTATAGGAGCACTGGTTCATACTGGTTCTATAGGAGCACTGGTTCATACTGGTTCTATAGGAGCACTGGTTCATACTGGTTCTCATGGAGGAGCACTGGTTCATACTGGTTCTATAGGAGCACTGGTTCATACTGGTTCTATAGGAGCACTGGTTCATACTGGTTCTATAGGAGCACTGGTTCATACTGGTTCTCATGGAGGAGCACTGGTTCATACTGGTTCTATAGGAGCACTGGTTCATACTGGTTCTCATGGAGGAGCACTGGTTCATACTGGTTCTCATGGAGGAGCACTGGTTCATACTGGTTATATAGGAGCACTGGTTCATACTGGTTCTATAGGAGCACTGGTTCATACTGGTTCTCATGGAGGAGCACTGGTTCATACTGGTTCTATAGGAGCACTGGTTCATACTGGTTCTCATGGAGGAGCACTGGTTCATACTGGTTCTCATGGAGGAGCACTGGTTCATACTGGTTATATAGGAGCACTGGTTCATACTGGTTCTATAGGAGCACTGGTTCATACTGGTTCTCATAGGAGCACTGGTTCATACTGGTTCTCATGGAGGAGCACTGGTTCATACTGGTTCTCATGTAGGAGCACTGGTTCATACTGGTTCTCATAGGAGCACTGGTTCATACTGGTTCTCATGTAGGAGCACTGGTTCATACTGGTTCTCATGGAGGAGCACTGGTTCATACTGGTTCTCATGGAGGAGCACTGGTTCATACTGGTTCTCATGGAGGAGCACTGGTTCATACTGGTTCTCATAGGAGCACTGGTTCATACTGGTTCTCATGGAGGAGCACTGGTTCATACTGGTTCTCATAGGAGCACTGGTTCATACTGGTTCTCATGGAGGAGCACTGGTTCATACTGGTTCTATAGGAGCACTGGTTCATACTGGTTCTATAGGAGCACTGGTTCATACTGGTTCTATAGGAGCACTGGTTCATACTGGTTCTATAGGAGCACTGGTTCATACTGGTTCTCATGGAGCACTGGTTCATACTGGTTCTATAGGAGCACTGGTTCATACTGGTTCTCATGGAGCACTGGTTCATACTGGTTCTATAGGAGCACTGGTTCATACTGGTTCTATAGGAGCACTGGTTCATACTGGTTCTATAGGAGCACTGGTTCATACTGGTTCTCATGTAGAGCACTAATTTATGAAAACCAATAATATAAAGTTGCTTGGTCATCTATTTAATATTTGTTATTGTAATAAAAAAGAAGAAAAGAAAGAGCGTTCCACTGCATCCCAGCTGCAGACTTTATGATAAATGCAAACTCCATCAACTTTTTAAGATAAAAAAAAACAAATTTGATGATAAGTTGTGGCTGCTTTTTTTTTTTATGCCGAGGAAACTTAAACAGTCGTCAGCTGATTGCAGTAACACATGAAAATGAAAAGCTCTTCTTATCTTCTATCCTCAAACAGTGTTTGTAGTAAATCAGAACAGACATGTTGAATCAGCAGCGCCCTCTGGTGGACAGTTTCTCATTTCACTGGGATTTGAACCTCTGAGGAAACATTTTTAATAAACCTCACCGCTCAAAGAGTCAACTTATTTAATTTAAAACCACTTAGTGGTCAATTTAATTATGAACAGTTTAGATATTCAGTTTGTATTTAATCTGGTATACAATTTGTTAATAATAATAGTTATTATTATTATTATTATTATTATTATTATTATTATTAACATTATTGTCACCATCACATTATCATTATTATTATATTATTATGACTTTTAATAATACAAATAATTATTGTTAACATGTATTTGTATTTTGTATTATTTCCCCTAAATACAAGTAATCTCCCTAAAAACCCTGATAGAGCAGCACTGTAACACACATCTTTCAGACGCAGTTTAGACTCAAACTCATTATATTTTATTACAAATTATATATTTTATTGCATTATTTATTAACACTGATCATCAGGGACATTTTAAATAGCACTGGGACTTCCTCCGACACAACTACACCCGAGCCCTGAGGGCCTATAACGTTCCTATAAAAGACACTAAAATATAAAATATAGTGCCGTCATGTTGGTGTCATTCTGCAAGAAGGTCGTATTATTGTATCCTCACAGCTGTAATAACTCGTGCTTGATGATTTGAAGTAAGTGGGGTTCTAGCAGCTTGACCTCTGACGGTGAATTTGACTAATTAGGTCAGTTAATCTGCAAAGGGCTTGAACAGACGCCCACATGTGTGTGTGATGGTAATGATGAGCGTGTCTGTGGAGCGTTCATCCCGGCTAACGGCGCGCTAAAGAGCGGTCTGGCCCCGGTCACACGGCTCCCTGCTGGCAGGCCTGCAGGACCCCCAGAGGGGCCCTTCTGCTGCCGAGACCATCTGGAGCCTGCAGCCTCCCGAAGGACAGGCGACGAGGAGGAGGAGGACGAGGAGGAGGAAGGACCAGAGGGTGAGTGTGTGTGTGTGGGGGTTCAGAATACCTGATGTAATATATATATATATATATATATATATATATATATATATATATATATATATATATATATACGGACGATTTAAAGCAGCCAAATAATAAATAATACATGTAATATATGCATATCTCTCTCTCTCTCTCTCTCTCTCTATATATATATATATATATATATATATATATATACATATATATACACACACACACACACACATATATATATATATATATTGTATATATATATTAAAAACATATATATCAGATATATAGCTCCAATATTTAGACAAATGACACATGCAAAAATGTTTGCAGCCTAATAATACATGTAATATATGCATGTATATATGTGTGTGTGTGTATATATGTGTATATATACACACATATATACAGTACATTATATAAATATAGATTTGTAAAATATATGCATGTGTCTGTCATATATGCAATACGAAAGGAAATATGTTTAAGAAGAAATTTATGGAAAGTTACACATGACTAGTTTTTCATCATTACATTGTAAAAAAATAATTTTTAAAATGAAGGAACACGTTTCCTCCCAAACTGCGAGACAGTGCTTTATGCATTTACAATGTACAAATACACATCACTCCCTTGCACTGTGTACATCAACACACATACTCGATATAAGAGTGACGTCATCCACGTGTTGCTGAATGCGGCTCCTTCGTCTCACCGGGCAGATTAAGGGCCGGGCTCTGAGGGAACAGCGGGGTCTGAACAGGACGACCTCGTCTGGCATGCAGGGCCACAGATGGTGCCTCAGATCTAAGTAAAGCAATTCAGCAAGTACAGATTCCATACGCACCTTTATATGGGAGGGAAATGACACACAAGGGAGTACAAAGGAAGATGTGTCGCAGTTTGTAATGCTCCTTTAATTAATGCTTTTTTATTTTATTATCATAGTCCTTATATGGTGTGGTTATTGTACGCTTTTGGTAGCTTTGAACATACTCATTTATAATCCAGTCATCCTGATGCAGATATAGGCAGCACATAAATACGCTTGTGTAAATACATTTATATTTATAGTGCTATTAGATTTGCACTCTTTATTGTTGCTGCTATAGAGAGTTGGTCTTGTTCCACATGAAGGTGAAAAACACTTTCTGTGCTTAAAATAAAAAAACGCCATAAACGCCTGAATGTTGGGTTAAATTGAGTTGCTGTTGCGTTTGTCAGCCAGTAGATGGCGACATTGCTCTGGTCTGTAAACACGTGACTCATCATAGAAACGCTGAAAAATATAAGTCATATTATTGCAAACTTGACTCGCGTTTTGTTGTTTAAATTGACATTTTAGTATTAAAATGAGCTACCTTTAAAATTATAGACACGTTGTAGGACGTGTATTTAACGTAATGTCATTTAAGATTTATATCTATATTTACTTTATTTAGGGCCCCTCCTCAATGTGGTTTGGTTTAAAAGAAAGAAAATAACACATTTATATGAATTCATGTAACATATAAATATCATATAAATACACACATTTCATTT
This sequence comes from Myoxocephalus aenaeus, assembly GCA_038501785.1. Lineage (NCBI taxonomy): Eukaryota > Metazoa > Chordata > Actinopteri > Perciformes > Cottidae > Myoxocephalus > Myoxocephalus aenaeus. The sequence continues at coordinate 107,200 of JBAMJR010000152.1, forward strand.
TACTGATATAATTTGTCCTACACGGCATTTAAAAGACTCAGAGAAAGAATATTTCTGGTCCGCTGCTCGTTTTTTTTTTTTTATGCCGCCGCGCGTTAAAGCGAACGCGGAAGTAGGTTGAGGGGTGAATCCTCTCGCTCCACCTGCGGGAGGGTCTAAACAAAGAAAATAACACATTTATATGAATTCATATCATATATAAATATAATATAAATACACACATTTCAATTTACTGACATATTTTGTCCTTCACGGCATTTAAAAGACTCAGAGAAAGAATATTTCGGTCCGCTGCTCGTTTTTTTTTTTGCCGCGCGTTAAAGCGAACGCGGAAGTAGGTTGAGGGGTGAACCCTCTCGCGCCACCTGCGCACTCTTCGAAGCTAAACTGACCCCGCCGGTCGGACATTTTCGACACAGCATCGTCAGCGCTGACGCGAAACTACGTGCAACTACGTGAGCGAAGGCGCAAAGGCCGTCCAACCCATGCTGTAATTAGTCACGAGTCACAGACGACGTAAAACTTCGGTAAGTCGCTGCAAAGCTGTCCACATTGTTCGCTCGGCGCCGGTCGGGCGACAGCGTTGCAACACACACACGTCTGCGTTGCCCAACCGTTCATTTATTAAAACGTGTTGCTTTAAAAAACAGGCCGGTGAATTAGCCGACCAACATGGAGTTAAACAAATATTTAAAAAAAAAAGTTGTCGGTCGGCTTCGGTGGCAGCAGTTCCTTTTTTTGTTTCTTCTTTTTTTTTTTGTGGAGGGTTTAAGTTTACGGAGCTGCGTCAAGTTAGACGGAGTCACGAGCGCCGGAAGTTTGGTGCGACAAGGTGTCCCCTTCAAAATAAAAGAATCGACAATCGAAAAAATATCAACGCTTTATTCTTTTATATATTTTTGCAAATTGCTCTTAAAGATTACACTTTCTTTTTTTTTATTCTTATTTGCGCTGCTAAAATAATGTATACACATTATTCACATTTCAAACATATTGTGGAAGTTTTATTTCACAGCTTTATTTCACTTTGGCTGCAAAAAAAAAAAAAAAAAAAAAGGAAGTTACATTCACCTTCAAGAATGTCTTTGAATAATGAGTCTGTTCAACAAGAAGTGGAAACTGGGGTTTCACTGAGACATTTGCAACACTGCAGTGTTTCTTTAAAAAACTTGGGACTTTGGGGATTTCCATGGTTTACTTCCTAATCCGACGTCATACTCTTTCAGTAGCAGATAGCGCACAACATTACCTTGAAATATGTGTGCTTGGGGAACTAATCGTTATCAAACGGGCCCTGTAGTTGCACATGAGGGTCCTTCATGATCTACGATGTGACTCCGGCTGCTGACGTCAGCCGGCCGCTGATCCTCAGCCTTCACATTCAATGACATCTGTTGTTCATCATCTCTGGCTCTAACCGGTTCGTGAAGACGTGTGTATTAAAAATACGTATAAAAGAAACATTTTACCCACTTTTCTCTCTCTCTCTCTTGTTATTTAACTGGTGTTGGAGTGTGAAAATGTGCCTGCAGAGTTCAGGCTGCTGCACCACGCAATGAGCAGGATTGTGCTCATATGCATGTTATACATATTTGTACCCAGCCGGATAAACAAATCACTGCCGGCGGGAGATCTTCAGACGAATCATCTTCACTTGCAAGCAGTGTTTTTATTATTGTGCTTGAAAAAAGTTGCAAACTATTTCAGTGTACAACTTGAATGTGTGTTCCACGAAATGTAAATATTCAATGTGTCACTGAAACTCTCCATTTAAAATAAGCAGCTCAGGAAACAAATACAATCCAGGGTTTATTGCAGGTAAATCTGTGCAGGTTTACCATGTAGGAAAAAACCCGTCTCCAAAAAAAAGGGAAGTACTGTAACGAGTCTCTGGCGCCACGTGAAACGCTACCGCTTTGACCCCTGAGCAGGAGGAAGGCCTTCCTCGGCCTCGGCCCTCGGCAGCAGTAACCGCCTGCGTCTCTCCGTCTAGGTGGCCGACCATGGACGCCTCGCCTCGGCTGGACGGCGGTTTGAACGGCTCGGTGACGGACGGAGAGGAGAGCCGGAGCGAAGACAGTCCGGTAACGCTCACGGCCGACGTTCACGGGACGAGCGCAGCGGTTTGAGACGCGCGATGTTTTAGTCCTTTTTTTTCTTTTTGCGCCTCACAGGCGGCGGCGGCGGCGGCGGCGGCGGCTCCCGGCGTGACGGTCGTGCAGCTGGCTGACGGCCAGACGGTGCAGCTGCAAGGGGTCATCCAGGCGCCGCAGACCTCCGTCATACAGGCGCCGCACGTCCAGGCGGTGCAGGTGAGAGAACCGGGCGCTCTGGGAGATGGGGAACGTTTAGCACAACGTTCTGGCTTAAATTGAATTAAAAAGAAATATCCGTATCAGCAAGATCTGTTTTTAAACGAGTCCAAGTTGGATTTTTTTTATTATTATATCGGAGCAAATTTCAAGTCAAATCTGTCGGAGCGAGCCTCAAGTTGAGTCTCAAGTCATCAAAGACAAGTCCGGGTCGTTTCTCAAGTCATTAGAAGTCAAATCTGTCTCATAAAGGTCTAAACCGAGACTCGAGTCCATCAGAGAAAGTCTCAAGTCACGCCTGAAGTTATTGAAAAAGTACATTTTGTCAGAGCAAGTCTCAAGTCGCTCAAATCAGTTTTCCAGTCAAGTCTTAAGTGATTTAAATCAAGTCCAAGTCAAGTCTCAAGGCACCAAAGACAAGTCCAGGTCATTTCTCAAGTCAATAAAGGTCTAACCCGAGTCTCAGAGAAAGTCTCAAGTCACGCCCGAAGTTATTGAAATCAAGTCAATTTTGTCAGAGCGAGTCTGAAGTCAAGTCTGAAGTCGCTCAAATCTGTCAGTTAGTTTCCAGTCAAGTCTTAAGTGATTTAAATCAAGTCCAAGTCAAGTCTTTATTCTACCAGAGCAAGTTGAGTCTCGAGTCACCAAAGACAAGTTCAGGTAATTACTCAAGTCATTACAAGTCAATAAAGGTCTCAGAGCAAGTCTCAAGTCAAGTCTTAAGTCTCTCAAATCTGTCAGTGAGTTAGTTTCCAGTCAAGTCTTAAGTAATTTAAGTCCAAGTCGAGTCTTTATTCTGCCGGAGCGAGTCTCAAGTTGAGTCTCAAGTCACCAAAGACAAGTCCGGGTCATTTCTCAAGTCATTACAAGTCAATAAAGGTCTAACCTGAGTCTCGAGTCTCAGAGAAAGTCAAAGTTATTGAAATCAAGTCAATTTTGTCAGAGCTGAAATCTGTCAGTTAGTTTCCAGTCAAGTCTTAAGTGATTTAAATCAAGTCCAAGTCGAGTCTTTATTCTGCCGGAGCGAGTCTCAAGTCACCAAAGACAAGTCCAGGTCATTTATCAAGTCAAATCTGTTTTTATCAAGATCTAAGCCGAGTCTCGAGTCTTATCTGAAGTTATTGAATTCAGGTCTCAAGTAATTTTAGTCCAAGTCAAGTCTTTATTCTGCCGGAGCGAGTCTCCCGTCAAGTCTCAAGCCATCCATGAACAAGTGAAACGTCAAGTCCTTTATTTAAAAAAAGAAAACTGCAAAACATGCGGCGCTTCTGTTAAGAGGACGATGAGGTCTGAGCTCACCGGTCTGACCTCTGACCTCTGGCGTTGTTGTTGCGTCTGGGCGGGAGGAGACGACCCCGCGGCCGCGAGGTCAAACGGTCAGAATGGGATCGTTCCAGTACTTTACCTTTTTTGAAGAGGAACAAAAACAGTTTTTAAATGGGGAAATGTGATTCAGATAAAACGTGTCGCGCGTGCAGCTCGAGTCTGAAAGCAGGTCACTTTTGTCATTTTCGTGAAAAGGTGTCTTTACGCAGAAATAGGTCACAGACGGCGACCACAAAAGGGGGTTTTTGTTCACCGATTTCACAGCACGCCGTTCTTCACGGCAGTAAATATCCCGTGTCACCGCTGTTTTTTGTCTTATTGAGCCAGCAGAATATGACTTCATTCGTCATATTTCTGCTGCTTTTTTTAAAAATTTTTATAACCTTCTGCTCACGTAATCGACAATAGCCCTTAGTGTTGACAATGCACAGCCGTGACGCACCGGCGTGAGTCATAAAGGCCGCCTGATTGACGACACAAAGTTTTGTTATCGTTCCGATAATAATAATAAATGTGAGTGTTCAGTGAAGTAAAAGCTCTGGAGAAAAAGGAGGATGTTGCACACAGTAGGTAGTCTCTCTCACAGCGTCCCAAAGGTCCGTGTCAGCGATGACGTTTAGCACCAAAATGTATTAAAAAAACAATAACCTTTTATTGTGGATTACTCACATTTTCATTGTGCTTTTTAAAAAAAATTTTATCTGGTTTGCTGCTGCAGGTCGGCAGCGTGGCAGAGCTGGAGGACGACGAGTCGGTCACGGACACCCAGAAGAGAAGGGTGCTCCTCTCCAGGCGTCCGTCTTATCGGTGAGACGACGTCAACGTTAAACAAGTGAAACATGAGACGTGAGACGGATGTCAGGACAGGACGCTTCATTTAGCTGGGAGTCAAATGCAAAGAGAATTTCAGAAACTGTAAATGAAGAACCTAGAATATTTGCAACAGTAGACTTAATGTCGTAAATACGAGTAATTAAATAATATTGAAGGATTCAGCACTGAAGAGTTTGAAGCTTTTTCCCCTTTTTGTAAATACAGAAGAAATGCATTTGTAAAAAATGTGTATATATTTAAAATAGTAAATGTGTGTGTGTGTGTGTGTGTGTTTATTTCTTTATTTTATTCTTAATATTTTCCTTTTTTTCTTTTCTTATTCTTTTCTTAATTTTTTTTCTTCTTTACTATCATTATTACTTTATCACTAAATAAAAATAATAAAAACATTGTAGGGATGCTATAAAAGTATGGACGACATCATACGTCAGCAAACTGAAATTTATGTTATAAAGTATTTAAAAAACAAACAAGAGCATGAGTAAATGTAAATAGTAAATGTGTATATTTATTTTTTAGATATTTATTAATTTTCTTAATTGTTTCCTTTTTTTTTTTTTACTATCGTTATTACTTTTTATCACTATAAAAGATTAAAAAAAAAATACATTGTAGGGATGCTATAAGTATGGATGCAATAACATATAAAAAAAACTCTTTTAATATTAAACTGCCTGTGTGGATTCTTCTCTCCCGCAGAAAAATACTGAATGAGCTTTCATCGGATTCTCCGGCAGTTCCTAAAATCGATGAAGAGAGGACTGAGGAGGACGATGAGGACGACGACGATGATGATGATGAGGAAGAGGAGGAGGTCTCCAGCGCTGCCTCGGCAACAGTGCCGACCTCCATCTACCAGACCAGCTCAGGACAATACAGTCAGTACGCATGTGCACATACACAGCTTTAACATGAAGCATAGACTAATATACAACCAGAGGAGTCGCCCCCTGGTGGACAGGAAAGAGAATGCAGCTTTAACATGAAGCATAGACTAATATACAACCAGAGGAGTCGCCCCCTGGTGGACAGGAAAGAGAATGCAGCTTTAACATGAAGCATAGACTTCTATACAACCAGAGGAGTCGCCCCCTGGTGGTCAGGAGAGAGAATACAGCTTTAACACATGAAGCATAGACTTCTATACAACCAGAGGAGTCGCCCCCTGGTGGTCAGGAGAGAGAATGCAGCTTTAACATGAAGCATATACTTCTATACAACCAGAGGAGTCGCCCCCTGGTGGTCAGGAGAGAGAATGCAGCTTTAACATGAAGCATAGACTTCTATACAACCAGAGGAGTCGCCCCCTGGTGATCAGGAGAGAGAATGCAGCTTTAACATGAAACATAGACTTCTATACAACTAGAGGAGTCGCCCCCTGGTGGTCAGGAGAGAGAATACAACTTTAACACATGACGCATAGGCTTCTATACAACCAGAGGAGTCGCCCCCTGGTGGTCAGGAAAGAGAATGCAGCTTTAACACATGACGCATAGGCTTCTATACAACCAGAGGAGTCGCCCCCTGGTGGTCAGGAGAGAGAATGCAGCTTTAACATGAAGCATAGACTTCTATACAACCAGAGGAGTCGCCCCCTGGTGGTCAGGAGAGAGAATGCAGCTTTAACATGAAACATAGACTTCTATACAACTAGAGGAGTCGCCCCCTGGTGGTCAGGAGAGAGAATGCAGCTTTAACACATGAAGCATAGACTTCTATACAACCAGAGGAGTCGCCCCCTGGTGATCAGGAGAGAGAATACAGCTTTAACATGAAACATAGACTTCTATACAACTAGAGGAGTCGCCCCCTGGTGGTCAGGAGAGAGAATACAACTTTAACACATGACGCATAGGCTTCTATACAACCAGAGGAGTCGCCCCCTGGTGGTCAGGAAAGAGAATGCAGCTTTAACACATGACGCATAGGCTTCTATACAACCAGAGGAGTCGCCCCCTGGTGGTCAGGAGAGAGAATGCAGCTTTAACATGAAGCATAGACTTCTATACAACCAGAGGAGTCGCCCCCTGGTGGTCAGGAGAGAGAATGCAGCTTTAACATGAAACATAGACTTCTATACAACTAGAGGAGTCGCCCCCTGGTGGTCAGGAGAGAGAATGCAGCTTTAACACATGACGCATAGGCTTCTATACAACCAGAGGAGTCGCCCCCTGGTGGTCAGGAGAGAGAATGCAGCTTTAACATGAAGCATAGGCTTCTATACAACCAGAGGAGTCGCCCCCTGGTGGTCAGGAGAGAGAATGCAGCTTTAACATGAAGCATAGACTTCTATACAACCAGAGGAGTCGCCCCCTGGTGGTCAGGAGAGAGAATGCAGCTTTAACATGAAGCATAGACTTCTATACAACCAGAGGAGTCGCCCCCTGGTGGTCAGGAGAGAGAATGCAGCTTTAAAACATGAAGCATATACTTCTATACAACCAGATGAGTTGCCCCCCTGGTGGTCAGGAGAGAGAATGCAGCAGAATTAAACAGTTTTTCTTTCCAAACCCTCGATACCTGACATGACTCAACTGTTCCATTTCATTCAGAAATGCAGCCTAGTCACCCCTGACCTCTGACCCCACACACAGTTGCGATCACTCACGGTGGAGCCGTGCAGTTGACCGGCTCGGGAGGTGAAGCCTTTCAGGGCGGCCAGAGCGTCATGACGGTGGCCGGCTCTCACGGCCCGCAGAACGGAGCCACGATCCTGCAGTGCGCCGCTCAGCCCGGAGACGCCCCGCAGCAGTTCTACATCCAGGGAGGACAGGTGCTCGTCCAAGGTAAGGGCCGCAAAGGATTTAGAAAGATTCACGTGCACACGTTTAGAGAATTTGGAATCACGGGGTGATTTCCAGGTCCTCATCTCAAGACTGCCACAGCTTGAGATGACAATCTGTGTGACTGAAATGTAACATTATAATCAGCCAGTACATTACCAGCAAGGCTGAAAAACTATATAACAGTGGTAATATGACAAAGTATACGTTTGTACGAGCGCCAATCATTTTGTAAGAACGGGTATTATGAATGTCAGACGTCTTCATTTGACAGGAAACTCTTCAATGAAACTCTTTCGATTTCTTAAACCTGTTTTTTATTACAATATTCAATGAATCCGTGAGATTTAATTGACACCGTTTGGGTCATACAGTACCACAGGCACACACACAAATAGGTAGCAGTGTAGATATTATAGTGATTACATACCGGTGACTCACTCATGGACTCATTTGTCACCAGCAGCAGCATCAGAGTGGAGGCGGGCGGCAGGCTAATAGCGGGACTAATTGACTGTGATTACGGGGAATCATCTCAAGGAGAATAAGGATTGTGTGGAGACCAAAACTAAAGTGGCGAATTCATTTTCATTTTGATGTCTGTTGGAAGAATTAAGGTTTCAATCGGAGCCATTTTAGTTTCTTGGTTTTATAGTGACGTCTAGCTTCTGTCTCACCTTAACCCATAAAACTACACACATAACACTAAACACAAAGACTTTGTCTTAGTGGATATTATTTGGGCTTCATGAATAATAGCACCAAAAAAAAAAAAAGACCAGAATTAAACTATTAAATGTGAATACATAAGCATACAGTATCATACTTTACATTAAAGTTTCAGCCAATTAAAACCAATGTCACAAATAATAAAGAAAAACCTAATGGAACAAATTCTACGCACATTGCGTAGAATTCTACGCATTTTCGAACTGGGAGGAAGGTTTTCGTACCCCTGAGATCATTTTATTGGGTCATGTGACGTTTCCCCTTGTGAGCCAATCCTCATGATGTATAGATTTTGGGGAAGTTCCAAGTTGGGGAAGTTAAGGTTGTCAGTAGTTCTGAAGGGTTGTGCCCTCTGTTGTCGCCTCTTATCTACTTTAGCACAACTCCACCGTGTCTCCTTTAGTATTTGGAAGCCAGAATCCGGCATAGAGAGGCTGAGTGAATGTGGTCTGGACTCTGTGGAGGAGAGTCGTGGTTTCAGAGACGCTGTAGAAGGACAGAATACCTGCTCTGTGATCCAGGTACACTCCTACTCTGGAGGACGGAGGACCAGAGACGGGAGTTCTGATGTTGCTGTGTTTGAATTGATAACCGTTTTTGTAAGCGGCCAATCCCCAAGACTTGCAGTTCTTTCCAAACGCACATGCGTCGAAGGTCCCCGACCGGCTGATGTCCTTGTAGGCGACCGCTATGAAGACTTCCACTCCGCTTCTCTCCACCTCCCAGTAACAACGCCCAGTCAGGCCCTCGCTGCCTAGGACCTGCCACCTCTCCAGAAATCTGTCCGGGTGCCAATGGTAGGGTTGAGCCTTCTTCACCAGTGTGGCCTTCCTGTTCCCCTCAGACAACAGCACATGCGTGTGCACCGTGTTGGGGTCCAGCGTGATTTGTCGCGAATACCGCAAGAGTTCAGCTCTCGTCGCGGGTTCTGGCGGAGTCGACGAAGCGGTCACCGTCCGTGAGATCTTCGTCCGTGAGATCTTCGGCCATTCCTCGCGCAGAACCCTTTGAAGTTCATCTCTCGCCTCGGACACAGCCGCCGTCACGTCTTCCAAGTACCGAGGAGGACGGGTGTAGGAGCTCGGCAAGTCCGTGGATCCGCCGAGACGGCCGAGGGAAGGCTTCCCGTGGAGGAAACCTGCGTCGTCCGCCGCGTCTTCCAGCTGCTCCAGCTCGGCGATCTCCTCCGCCATCTTGTCCCGGACCTCCGCGACCCGGCTCACTTCCGTTCTCTGCCGAGATCGGATCTGCTTCGCCTCGCGATCGTACCGATAAGCCCGGCGAAGATCTCCTCGCTGTCGTCCACCGCTTTATCGGCCGAGCGATTGAGAGCCTCCGCCTCCAGTCCAAGAACCCTCACGTCCTTCCTTCTGCTCTGGATTCGATGCCGGATAGTTTGTCGACTCGCCTCCAGCTTTCCTGACGGCCTTGGCAAGAAACACTCTTGTCGCGAGGAAGGCAGACGTTCTCCCGAAGCTTCTCGGTGAGGCTGACGAGCTTGTACTTTTCAAGTGTAGGGGTTTCACGGTCAGGCTGGAGATGTTGCTCACAGTAAGAAGCCTGACAAGCCTGACGGGACTTGAGGGCTTTCCACTTCCTCCCAGCGTAGACGTCACAGCCCACATCTTCAGGTCCAGCGTAGACGTCACAGCCCACATCTTCAGGTCCAGCGTAGACGTCACAGCCCACATCTTCAGGTCCAGCGTAGACGTCACAGCCCACATCTTCAGGTCCAGGGTAGACGTCACAGCCCACATCTTCAGGTCCAGCGTAGACGTCACAGCCCACATCTTCCGGTCCAGGGTAGGAGCGATCGGCTCGGAGTTCGGTCTTCTTCAGCTCCTCCACTAAATCCGCCAACGTGGTGTTTCTCAGCAGGACGGGCCTCGATGGGAAGGTCTGTGCGCACTGAGGGCAGCTGTGTAGTTTCTCCTCGTCCTCCTCGTCCCAGACGTTTCTGATACAGCTCGTGCAGTAGCTGTGTCCACAGGGAGTAATGACCGGGTCCTTCAGTAGATCCAGACAGATCAAGCAGCCGAGCATTTCTGGGTCCAAATTAAATCCTTTCTCTGCCATTTCTACGTGAAAGTGAGAGGCAGATCCCTCCGTTTCTTTTCTCTCATATATGTTTGCCGATCAGCTGCGAACGGGCTTGTCCGATCTTGCGATTCTCTTTGTTGTTGTGCACGCCCGTCCTTTTTACTGGCAGGAAGTGGGCGGAAACGAAGAAACGTCTTGAGTCGGTCTACCTGAGAAACCAGGCGGACGAGCTGGCGACGCTTTTTTTTAACAATGAAATCAATTTGAGAAAAAGGAGCAGTGTGTGCTCAGCGTTTGTTTTTCGGCTTTCCTCTTTGATCGGGGATCAAGTTGTTCTCGTCATAATGAATTAGTGTAAAGGGGCATAGAACTTTATGATGGAAGTATTTTTGTGTGTGTTGTTACCATTTATTACACAGATTTGGTGATACATCTACCTTTTTTCAGTCACAAATCCCTTAAAAATACCACTTTACACCGCGTTCCACATTATTAGGCAAATTGTATTTAAGGGTCATAAACATTAATTTTTTGGTTTTTCAATGAAACTCATGGATGGTATTGTGTCTCAGGGCTATTTGGATGATTGAAATCATCCAAATAATAATAATTAGTTTGCCAGGTGAGCCCAATCAAAGGAAAACTACTTAAGAAGGATGTTCCACATTATTAAGCAAGCTACATGTTTCAGGCAAAATGGGGAAGAAAAAGGATCTCTCTGCTGCTGAAAAGCGGCAAATAGTGCAATACCTTGGTCAAGGTATCACAACATTGGATATTTCCAAAAGAATTGCGCGTGATCATCGGACGGTGAAGAAATTTGTCACCGATTCACAGCACAAGCGGGTTCGTTCAGACAAAGGCAAAATAAGGAAGATTTCTGCCAAACAAATGCGTAGGGTTAAGAGAGCAGCCACTAAAATGCCATTGAATAGCAGCAAACAGGTGTTTGAAGCCGCTGGTGCCTCTGGAGTCTCGCGAACTTCAAGATGTAGGACGCTCAAGAGGTTTGCAAGTGTCCTTAAACCTGTTATTCGGCCACCCCTAAACCAAGCTCATAAGCAAAAAAGGTTGCAGTGGGCTCAGGACTACATGAAGACTAACTTTAAACTGTTTTGTTTACGGATGAGTGCCGTGCAACCCTTGATGGTCCTGATGGATGGAGTAGTGGATGGTTGGTGAATGGCCACCATGTCCCAACAAGGCTGAGACGTCAACAAGGAGGTGGCGGAGTCGTGTTTTGGGCCGGAATCATGGGGAGAGAGCTGGTAGGCCCCTTCAGGGTCCCCGACGGTGTGAAAATGACCTCGGCAAAGTATGTAGAGTTTCTGACTGACCACTTTCTTCTGTGGTACAAAAAGAAGAACCGTGCCTTCCGTAGCAAAATCATATTGATGCATGACAATGCACCATGTCATGCTGCAAAGAATACCTCTGGGGCATTGGCTGCTATGGGCATAAAAGGAGAGAAACTCATGGTGTGGCCCCCATCTTCCCCTGACCTTAACCCTATTGAGAACCTTTGGAGCATCATCAAGCAAAAGATCTATGTGGGTGGAAGGCAGTTCACATCCAAGCAGGTGCTCTGGGAGGCTATTATGGCATCCTGCAAAGACATTAAAGCAGAAACTATCAAAGAACTCACAAGTTCAATGGATGCAAGAATTGTGAAGTTGATATCAAAGAAGGGGTCCTATGTCAACATGTAACTTGACCTGTTAAGATGTTTTTGATTCAAACTTTTCTTGATTTCAGTAAATATGACCTCCTAATGCTGCACATTCAACAAATGACAATTTCTTGTTCTTTACAACCTATAAAATATCTTGAAACTCTGAAATTCTGCATAATAATTTGGAACACTGCATTTTGAGTTTTTTATTTTTGAAAAAAATACTGTTATCATTAGGAGGTTTGTTCAATAGAATTTGACTTATACTCTAACAGTTGATGACTTGAAAATGATACTGACTGACTGTGCATTACTATTTAGGAAAATCTGAGCAAAGTGTAATTTGCATAATAATGTGGAACGCGGTGTAAGAAAGCGAGACCTTGAGGAACAACATAGAAAAAGCCGTGCTATGATTTGGCATCAAACACTTTGGATCTTTACCGAGGAAAGCCACCCGTCCTCCGAATGCCCGAGGTCTCTAGTTTCAAAGTTTCACTCGCTTGTGATCATCCGAGAGGTCACAACATGTTATACACTGAATGCAAGTTTCAGAAAATGGTTTAATTCATGCCTTCCAGTCATACCGAAGTTATCACATTACATTTCATTTAGTGCTTTCATCCAAAGAGACATTCAACCATGAGTACAAACTCAGAACAACAAGAATCAAGAAAGTACAATTCCTTCAACAAAGTTAAACTACAAAGTGCTATTTAAGTGCTACCTTCCTTATTCAAGGTGTAGTAGTCGAAAGTTATGCTATTCCAGCATCCAGGAATATTCAAATTGCCGTTTTTAGAACAGGCGAATATAACACATTTATACTTATATACGTAAAGTATAGACAAGTCTGCCAAGGGGAGACTCGTGGGAAAAGACCAGGAGATCTGGGGAGAAGCAACCAAATCCAATTTTTTTTAAATAATAATCTGTTTGCTTGTTCCTCTTGAACCCTCATTTTTCTGCACATTTCAAAAGAACCAGAAACGTCGGACGACCGAGCGCTTTCACGCTAAATATCGGTGACGCTCTAGAATTCACCCAAAAAACTGAATAATGTGGACGCTCGGTTGTCCTCGTCCTCCCCCCCCCGGTCCCTCTCTCTCTCTCTCTTTTTTTTTTTTTTTTTTTTTACCACACAAACAAGAACTCCCGTCAGGGCGCTCGACAGTTTTTCACGGCCGCCGCTTGGGACACAATATCCTCTTGTTTGTCGAGCGTCTCTCTAGTTGCGTCACCGGTTGCTAAAAATACAACTCCTCCACTACCAGCCCCTCCTCCCCCCCCCTCGCTGCCTACCGAGCTCACACTGTGTGTCTCTACTTCGCCGTCTTATCCGCGGCGGTGGGAGGGAGGGACTCTAATCCGGGGTGTTTTACTGACTTCAGCGGGAAGGAGTGATGTCATTGTGATGTCAATGCCTGTAATTGTAATCGGGCTGCGGAGTTGACGGGTGACCACTCTGACGCTGAGAGAGCTGAGAGGGGGAGAGAAAAAAAAAAAGAGGGAAGGAGAAGGAGAAGCTCTGGCGAAGCGAGAAGGCAGAAGAGTTGTCTCTGCCGAGGTGCTGGACTATTGCAAACAAGAGATGGCTGTAACTGGGGATGAGACAGAGTCAGGTAGAGTCTCCTCTACTTCTTCTTTTCCATTTATTTCTATGTGTTTTGTGCACTTTTCTTCTACTCTCGAGATACTTATGCACGTGTCGCACGAAGATAAGGACGAGCTTCTCGGGTTACACACACACACACACACCTGCAAAGTAAGCTTTGTGTGGTATTTTTGAAACGTGTTTTTTTTTTTTACTTCTGTGAGAGCGAAGACGTTCTGTTCTGGCAGAGAAATAGTTATGAAATGTGAATCACTTTTACTTCGTGCATGTGGGCGGGGAATAGCAGAGGACGCGTGTCGCAGTGTGACAGCTGTCCTTTATTTCACAACAGGAAAAGATCACCCAAAAAACAACAACAACAACAACAACAGAAAAGCGTTTTTTGGTTAGTCTGCCCAACTATGTTCCTGTTGGTCTGTATCCCGCTGTTACACACACACACACACACAGTCTGCGCTCTGCTGTCAGGCAGAAAGGCAGGGGTGTGTGTGTGTGTGTGTGTGTGGGAGGAAGGGGGGGTAAGATAGTTGTCGGTTTGACGTCACTCCGGTTTCCTGGAACACAGGCCAGGCAGGGAGGGAGGAGGGAATGCAAATCGGGCGAGTGAGACGCACACACTGACGTCAGCACAGCGCGAGTCACTCTGTTATCACAATGACAGAGAGAGAGTGTGTGTGTGTGTGTGTGTGTGTGTGTGTGTGTGGGGGGGAGTAGATAGAAACTTCTCAGGAACAAAGTGCAGAAGAGAAACTGAAGTGGCGAGAGACAGCCGGCGGAGCCGTTAACCGCCGAGTCATTTTGTTGATGATTCAACTCGTGAACCGAATCCAGGAAGCTGCTTGTTTTTTTTGTTTTTTTTGTTTTTCTCCAGAATCACTTTTAGTGATTTTAAATACAATAAGCTGCTGCTCAACAGGAGCACTTAAACACACAACATTGAAACCTATATGGCAAGTCTGGGGGGGACCTTTGAGCACACAAAACACGAATATGTTCTTTTTATTTAATAATATTAACCAACAAGATCAATTTGACCAATAATTCATTCATTTTAGCACATTTTTAAGGGACGTCAAAGACAGCATCGTGTTTCTTAACAGTATGTCATGTATATCTGTCCAAAATCTAAACAAATGGTTTTAAACCCAAGCGGCTAAATAACAATGTTTATTCTGCACACTATTTATAATGTATTCTTATCAATATGATGGAATTAAATCAAATCCAAAGCACTTTGAATACAGGAACTTCCATTTTAACCTTTTTAAAAGGAGTCAAGGGTTTTCTTTGTTTATTATTTATATGATTATTTTCTTTTTAGCTAGCATCTAGTGGCCATCAAAGGAACTGCAGCGTGAGTAATTTTTTTTAAAAGTCACGAGCCAAAACACAGTGTTGTGCGCGTGCACGATAATAACAACGGACATAACTCCTCTCCAACACCAAAAACAAGTGCGGTCGGCTAAGAACCAAATACCTGTCCACAGGAACAGTCGAGGTCAGAGGAAACTCCACGTTTAAGGCAGGAAGGAGAGCGGATGAGCCGTTTGCTGTCGAACATCCTGTGTGGCGAAACGCATTCCTGTTCGCTGCACTTTAAAAAAAAAAAGGTGTGAAGAAACACACTGTGTGACGACGTTAGTGGGGAAATCCGAGATTTTTTTTTAAATTAACAAATAGTTACAGAACTCAGTTTCCTAAAGCTTCTCTCCATCATCTCCATGCAGCGGCTACAGGAGACATTCCCGCCTACCAGCTGCGTTCGCCCAACTCGGGCCTGGCTCACAGCATCGTGATGGCGGCGTCACCGGGAACCATGCAGAACCCTCCACCGCACCACTCCGGGGTAGAAGTCACCCGCAAGAGGGAGGTCCGGCTGATGAAAAACAGGTACGAGGGGAAGTGAGCATTCAGGCCGCTAATGGCCTTTTACAGGGTCTCTTACGGTAATTGTAAATTAATTAAATACATTTAAGTACTTTTATATACTCTTATTCCGTCTGTATATTTAATTTAAAATTCCTACTGTATTCTTCTCTTACTGTTTTTTACTACTGTTTATTGTTTTGTTTTTATTACTTGATTGTTTTACTATGTGTCTCTATTGTGTGCAAGGCTGCTGTAATCCTGCCATTTCCCCACTGCGGGACTAATGAAGGATTATCTTATTTTATCTTAAACCTGGAAAAGTCATGGAATTTTAAAATGGTTATTTCCAGACCTGGAAAAGAACTTTAAAAAAAATTAAATCCCTAAAAGTTTAGTAAAAGTCATGTAAATGTGTTATATTCATGTCGTTCATTTACGCTGAGTTTGAAATAATGAATATGCTTTTAAAAGAAAGACGCTCAAAATATAAGCAGGCATACATACAGGCTTCTATATAAATGTTTATTCTTTTAATCAAACTATTGTCTCATTCATTTGAGTCATTTAAGGTTTACTGTATGCTTTGTATTCTCATTGTTAGTTTAAATACTACATTTACTCACTTTTTCATGTTTACACCCAGGTGTCATGGAAATTATGGCCTTTTAATGTTTGAGTCTAACAGTAAAGATCAATTTGGGATGAAAGCTAAAAGATAGACAAGTTATCACATATAAGCAGGTTTTAAATGATTTAAAAAATAAATAAATCATGCGGTAAAGAGTCAACCATGCAGGAAATCCTGCAGCAGGTAAACGAGTATGGAAATACTTGTGGTTGCAGTTTAACAATTGCTTGCATTTCTTTCTCTTGAGCCTAAATTCCATTTCCAACAAACACATCCGCTCTCTCCTCTCTCCTCTGCAGGGAGGCGGCTCGTGAGTGCCGCAGGAAAAAGAAGGAGTACGTGAAATGCCTGGAGAACCGCGTGGCCGTGCTGGAGAACCAGAACAAGACCCTGATCGAAGAGCTGAAGGCGCTGAAGGACATTTACTGCCACAAGACCGAGTAGCGGCGGGCGGCCGCGAGCCGAGGACGGCGCCGTTTACGAACTGCTTACAGTTATAAAAAAAAAAAACGACGAAAAAGGAAAGATAAAAAGAAGAAGAACAGAACTCTTGAACAAAAACTTTTGTTGTCTCTGCTCACTCGGGCCTGGTGTCCCGGGGAATCCGAGAAAAAAGAAAAAACAGCCTGAGCTTCTCTTTTTTTTTTTTGCCAGTTATTGCCCCTCGTTCTTATCTCGCGCTCGCCGGGCACGCGCTCGTCGGCATGCGCTCGCCGGGCACGCGCTCGACGAGCGCGTTTCAAAAAGCTAACGTATAAACACATTAGCTTTAAAGCTAATGTGTTTATACGTTAGCTTTATGAAACGCGCTCGTCGTGCACTCGCTCGTCGGCATGCGCTCGTCGGCACGCGCTCGTCGGCATGCGGTCGGCGGGCACGCGCTCGACGAGCTCGTTTCATAAAGCTAACGTATAAACACATTAGCTTTAAAGCTAATGTGTTTATACGTTAGCTTTATGAAACACGCTCGTCGTGCACTCGCTCGTCGACATGCGCTCGTCGGCATGCGCTCGTCGGCATGCGCTCGTTGGGCACGCGCTCAACGAGCGAGTTTCATAAAGCTAACGTATAAACACATTAGCTTTAAAGCTAATGTGTTTATACGTTAGCTTTATTAAACGCGCTCGTCGTGCACACGCTCGTCGGCACGCGCACGCCGTGCACGCGCTTCACTTGCGCTGCAGCTTTTGTGCACGTCCAGCTGAGGAAGAGGAAGAGGAAGTACAGGTGCTTCCTGGAGAGGGCGGACGCTTCCTCTGAGGTCGAGACGAGGCGACGCCGAGCCTCGCAGACTCGACCGCGTTCGCCTGACGTCGTTTAGCGCTTCTCCGTCGTGTTTTGGGCCGTCATGCATTCCTCTCCGTGCAAAAAAAAAAAAAAACTACAAAACTTTGAGCGTTTTGTTTGGATCTCATTGACGTGTTTTCAGTTTGTCTAGACGTTCTTTGTTTGGTCAAAAAGATACAAAATAAAGTATTTTTTCCCCCACTCAAGAATTCAAGATGGCAGTTCACGCACAGAGCTGCAAAAATAATGTTTGGCCGGGGCATTATTTATTATTTACCGTCACTGCAGTGAGTCGATTGTAATATTTGAAATGAAATGAAACGACAAAATGAAACGTCAAAGCACAGAAAGTAACCAAAGTATCAGAATTTATATTCTATTACATTAATTTGAAGGAATTTCACTCCACAACTTTGTATAAATACTTTTTAAAGCGACGTCTCACGGTAACTCACTGCTCTGCGATCAATAGATATCCACTGTGGTATAAAACTGTATTTGATTATGGCTGGATATTAAAAATGCTCTGTTTTAAAGGGTGATGCCAATTTCTTTTCTCTTTTTTTAATGTAAAGACATTTTTATTTGAACGATATATATATCATGTGTGCTTGCTTTCTTTTTCTTTTTCTTTTTTTCCTGTAGTTGCTGAGTTTGTTTAACTGTATATATTTTATTGAAAGGAGAGCGAGGGAGAGAGAGAGAGAGAGAGCACCTCTTAACATGGCACTCTCTTAAGGCTTAAGTTGACTTTACCTGCATGTAGTTATATTTCTTTCTTTTTCGTTCATCTTTTACCCGGTGTTCTCTTCTCTGTGTACTTCCTTGTTTTGAATTGTGAAAAAAAAACCAAAACTATTTTTGTTTATCTAATAAAACATAAAAAAATGGGACACGGATTGTGACTTATTGCTCAACTTCCTGCTCTGGAGGTTTCAAGCCAAAGAGAAACGCAACACGTTTGCAAAGTGCTGCCCCCGTCTGGTAGGTAGAGGTACTGCAGGGGGGAAAGTGTTATGTTCAGAAGTGTTAGTTTATTTATTTAAAGGATCTCCATCAGCTGTTGCTGCTATGCTATGCTATCTGGGAGGCACTAACATACAATACGCAATAAACATATAGTTGAGTATGGAGACAAATCCAGGCTAATAGTTTTGATCATTTGAAAAATAAGATTCGAAACTGTAAAAAAAAAAAAGAATACAAATTATATTTAACCCAAAAACTATTCTCATACACTTATTTTTTATTTTGAATACATTGTTAAATTTTTCTAAGTCAAAAAATTAAATTTTCAGATTCAAACTTTTTTTTTTTTTAAATGATCAAAACTATTGGCCTGGATTTGGCTCCATAGTGGCATTAATATACACAACATTATATTCGTATATACCTAAGAGCCCGTCACATTACATATTAAGTAGAATACTAATGAAAAATCCATCTAGAGCTGATGTTTAGAGCGTCATTTAAAAGGAATGTGCAGCTATTTAACTGCATGCAGATGATGATCAAAAGACTCAACAGGAATATTAAACGAGCCCAGAGCCTCTGCACGCTCCTTTTAAATAATGATTTATAGTAGAGTATAGAGTAGATATCATTGATTTTGATAAAGGATGCAGTTAAAGTGATTATAAAGGGTGATGTATATGAGGTGTAAAGGTCAGAGATGGAGGCCGGCTCTCCTGCAGATCCTCTGTCTGTCGTTGCTCTGTGAAAGAGCTACTTTGTAGCTCAAGGTGAGGAGGAGCGCTACGCTCGTAACTCGTTTATCGGTGTTGTTTTTTTCCTCCGGCCCCTGAAGGTCACACAGATTACGTAACGTCCAGATACAAAAGAGGCACAGAACTCTGGGTTTCATTTCATTCTGTCAAGAAAAAATCTTTATTCGCCTCAAAAAAAGAAAAAAGAAAGAAAGAAGTAAACAAAGGGTTCAGCTAAAATAAAAGAATGTTAAAGGAGGATAATATGCATGAAAGTGAGTTTCCATAGCAACCTGTGGCGACAAAGCGCCGACCTCGAAAAGGTTTGATGTGATAAAAGCAGAGAGCCATCTATAATATATCTATTATATCTCTATATCTATTATATATATATTTTTTTGCGATCAAATGTTTTTATTTTTATTTAGCATAATCACACAGGATGACGGAACACCAACACATGGTGCCCTTTCAAATTACAAACAATATGCTGAGAAGAAAGGAGTCTCCCAGAACCATAAAGCAGAGAGGAAAGATGGGGGAGGGGGGGGAACATACATATACACATAACACAAGAGACAGACAGACAGACAGACAAATAACATTGACAGGGACCAAGGACATGCGCAATTAGAGGTAAGGGACCATAGCACACATCTACAGCATATTTTTCAGAGAATCAGCAATGTTGACCCAAGCGTCCAAAGTCTTTTCTGATGCTCCATTTATGCGAGCTGTTGATATCTCCATATATACAACATCCAAAAAGGAAAGCGTCCAAGTTCGAATAGATAGGTCATGAGGTGGTTTCCAACGGGTTGCAATCATTCTCTTAGCAGCTGTGAGTCCAGCAAACGCAACACGCATTTGAATTTTAGAGAGCTGGAAATCTGAATCAAAAACATTTAGAATCAAAACCCTGAGAGTGACAGGCACAGTAACATTAATCAACACAGATAACTTGGATGCAATATTGTTCCAAAACTGACAAACAGGGGAGCAATCCCAGAACATGTGAAGATATGTACCGTGAGTGTTTAATGGACAGAGAGTGCATACAGGATTGGTAATCACCTTCATGTGGTGCATTTTCACAGGGGTCAGGTATGTCCTATGAATGAAATTGTAGTGAATTTGTTGATGGTCTGGATTGCGTGATGCTTCTGAGATGCTGGACCACACATCATGCCAGTCAAAATCAGTGACCAGGTCTGGGCAATCACGTTCCCAGACCCTCTCAATAGGAAGGCTTAAGCGGCCAGGTGTCACCAAAAACTGATAGAGCTTGGATACCATACCGCTGGTTTTTACCTGCATTGTAAATAATTTCCGGATAGGATGAATGGGCAAAGCTCTCTGCCAGGGGACACCATATGCCTTGAGTGCTGATCTTAATTGAAGGTAAAAGAAAAACGAGGAACGTGGTAGACTGAATGCGTTTTGTAAATCAGTAAAAGATAACAAGCCAGTCTCGTTAAAAATGTCTTTTAGATAATGAACCCCCCGTTGTTCCCAATGTGGAGCTGCTAAAGGCCTCCCACCAATCAGGAGTGCTTTATTGTTGAATAGTGGAGAAAGTGTATGCCAATTGCATGGTACATGGCAATATGTTTCAACCAATCTCCAGGTTTTGATAAGATGAGAGACAATGGGGCCAAAGCGCAACTGGCACTGTTTGTTAGAGATATTGGCAAAAAGGACATCATGAAGTGACCATGGTTCTGTTATAGCACCTTCTAAAGCACGCCAGCACACTGAGGAAACTGGGTCAAACCATGTAAGAAGAGGCCTTAAGACAAAAGACCAAAAATAAAGTTTAAAGTTGGGAACTGAAAGACCACCATTCTCCTTTCTCCTCTGTAGAGTAGACTTTTTAAGTCGTGGCCGCTTGCCTTTCCAAATAAATTTAGATACCGCTGCCTCTAATTTATGCCAGTATTCAGCAGGAGGAGAAAGAGGTAGCATAGAGCTCACAAAATTAATCCTGGGTAAGATGTTCATTTTAACCACAGAGATACGGGCTTGAATAGACATAGGAAGACTCATCCACTTTCCCATATCTTTCAATATGTTGTTCAGAGCAATAGAGTAGTTATGCTTAATAATCTTGTTCAAACAAGGAAAAACATCAACACCCAAGTATTTAAACTGTTTAACAATGGGGATGTTGGCAGGGATGGTTGAATTGCAAGCAGAGTCGTTTAGATGGAGTAAAGCAGACTTTGACCAGTTAATTTTGAATCCTGATAGGCTTCCATATTCCTCGCATAAGGATAGAAGAGGTGGAAGAGACTGAGAGGCGTTTTCCAAATAGACCATCACATCATCCGCAAACAATGAAAGGTGATGCTGCGTATTTCGAATGCATATTGGTGACACCACTACAGATTGGCGAATGGCTTGAGCCAGAGGCTCAAGGGAGAGGACAAATAGTGCAGGACTCAGAGGGCAACCTTGGCGTGAAGATCTAGAAACAGGGAACAAAGAGGAGAGGGTGCGTCCTGTTAAGACTTGGGCTGACGGGTTAGAATACATGACTTTAATCATGCCAATGAAAGTGTTACCAAAGCCCATCACCTCTAAGACTGACCATAAAAATGGCCACTCAAGTCTATCAAAAGCTTTCATTGCGTCAAGAGAGAGAAGTGACATTGGTGTCTTACTGTCTTCTGCAGCATCAATAATGTGGAGAAGGCGTCTAACATTATCTGCTGCTAATCTTGTTTTTATGAATCCTGTTTGGTCAGAGTTTATTAATTTTGACATATGAGACTCCAGACGACGGGCTAGGAGTTTAGCAAATATTTTTAAATCAGAATTTAACAGGCTAAGCGGACGATAGCTAGAGCACTCTGTAGGATCCTTATCCTTTTTCAAGAGTAATGATATAAGAGCTGTGTTAACATCCCTTGAGAATTCACCCTTTCCAATAGAGAAGTTAATCATGTCAAGAAGGAATGGACCTAACTGTTCCCAAAAGGTAACATAAAATTCAGGAGGGATCCCATCAAAACCTGGTGATTTGTTCCTTTGCATATTCTGTACTGCCTTTCTTAGTTCATCTATAGTGACCAAATTATCTAAGTCAGCTGATTCCTCTACTGATAACTTGGGCAAGTTAAGCTGATTTAACCATCCGTCACAGTGGATTTTATCCAAAGTAACCTCTGATTGATACAAATTAGAATAAAATGACTGAAAAGATGTATTTATTTCAACAGGGTCAGTTCTGATATTGCCATCTGAAGATTTAACAGCAGGAATATCAGAAAAATGGTCACTTGACCTGATTCTCATGGCAAGTAAATGACTAGGTCTAGCGCCCTGAAAGTAATAGCGCTGTCTCGTTCTATGAATTAGGAATTCAGATTTTCGTTTCAGAATGTTGTTTATTTCCTTCTTAACTAATGATCGTTCTAAAACTATTTGGTCAGTAAAGTTTGTTTGCATCAATGAGTCTAATCTGGTGAATTCAGATTCAAGGTTTTGCAGTTGGAGTGCCCCAGCTTTGCGTGCGTTAGAGCAGAACAGTGTGGTATTGCTCCTAATAAAACCTTTCATTGCGTCCCATAGAATCCTTGGGTCTTCTACAGAGCCAACATTAATTTCTGCAAACGTTTGGAATTCCACAATAAATTGCGTGACATAGGATTCACTATTTAATAAAGAGGTATTGAAACGCCATCTAGCAGCACGCTGAGACAGTCGGCCTAGGGTGGTGGAGCAAAAGACCCCTTTATGGTCAGATAGTGCCACTGGAAGTAACACTGCTTTATCAATTGAGTTAAATAAATGAGGGGATGCAAAAAGAAAATCTATTCTGGAAAAAGATTTATGTCTGCCTGAGAAGAAGGAGTAATCCTTACAGGTGGGGTTCACTGCGCGCCAGATATCTATAAGCCCTAAACTGTTGGCCCATGACTTCAGAGCATTTGTGGCCTGCGCCTGCACCCCTGTGGCCTTTGCGTTCGACCGATCAATATTGGGGTCCCAAACAGCA
>JBAMJR010000152.1:135000-182500 GCA_038501785.1 Myoxocephalus aenaeus
TATATTTTATTTTATATATATATTTTACTAATAAGTAGTTTGATATTGCATGTAATTCCCCTTGGTTGGGGCAATTGTAACCCTGAAAAAATATTTCTATTGATCCACTGTCTCTAAAATAAAAGCACCTCATATAAAGAATACATACACGTGTAATATTCACACTTTCTGTCAATATCTAATAGCGTTTGAACACATTGAAAACATTTTATACACCAAAAAAGTATGTTTATTGATGAACTGCTATAGACTAAACATGTAATCCCTGAATTACAGTTTGTTATTATATTAACCAAGACCGTGGCTACAATCTGGTTTAATGGGCTGGTCTTGCATTGAAGCTCAACATTTGAGAAAGGATTAACCGTTTCCACTCACTCATCTGCTCACTGGCTCATTCTGCCTTTTTAAAATGCAATTTTACATTTAAATTGAGTGAAATAGGTGTATTTATTAATGTCAACACAGTGGAACAATGGGTTTACATCGGACAATGTGGCTCACTGCCTGTAAGTCACATATATTATGGTGATTGCTAGTGATGCTGTAAGAAAATACCATATCATTTAACCAATAATCTAATTAAATACAACAGAATTGTGGACATTGTCTTTAACGCACCAAAACAACACAAGGACTGAAGCTTTCTTTCAGAAGAAAAATACAACTTTACCTCAACATTGAATACCAGACCCACTCTTATATGTGAATATTAATGTAATATAATCAACATATTATACCCCTGTAACACTCCATATGGGCAGAAAGTAGTATTTCTAATAGGGCCACAATGGCCTTCAAAATAAGAGCTCATTCATCTTTAAACTTGGATGATCCCTCTTGACCTCTCCAGTGATCTCTATTCAATCTCACTTCCTCCGCTGCCTGCGTTCAGATACAGCCGGCACGGCCAGGCACCCGGAGGAAGAGTCATGTGTGCACTTTCACTCCCATGTGTGCGTCCTTGCAGCGTCCCGTTGGTGAGGGCGGACTCCTTTGTGCCGCTCTTTGTTTCCTAGCCCGTCCATGAAAGAAAATGCAGCCCCCCCCCCCCCTCCATTGACACATGCTAATATGCATTACAATTGACCCATTCACACTGGAAAGTGTCCGCTAAATGGGCTGCTTATTTCCAGCCAACAGCCAACCATTACATATGAATGGTTGTTTTTTTCCTCAGAAACATGTATACGACCCATTTATTCTGAAATTGGGACTCTTTCTAAAGGCCAGCGTGGGTTAGACATGTTGTGTTGCGTAATGCAGCGTCAGCAAGTCTGCCTTTTACATCAAAGCCAATAATTATTGAACATATCCTGTATTTTTCGTCGTGTATCAACACATCCGCTCATTTAAGTCTCAGATCTTGAGGTAATAGAGTTCTGCAGGGATGACACGGTAACTTCAAAAAATATGTTCCCTCGACAAAAGCCAATGGGATTTCCCCATTTTTTTTTATCGCATAAAATAAACTTAACGTTAATGATATTTACACGTTTTGTTCAACAACATAATCTTCACAAACGAACACTACTTGTATGAATATTTGATGCGTACATGCAATCAGCAGAAGTGAAAAGCTAACGTAAAGAGGCTGAAGGGGGATAACACTTCTTGTTAGCTAACACCTTTTTTTCCCACCATTGAAGGCCGTGTTTAAAACTCTTCTTTGCTGCGTCTCTCTGATGTCGTTTCAAGAACTTTGTGCAAACTGGGACCGATGGGAACACTTTTGAACAGTCCTTCCTTGAAGGGAGTTCAAACCCGGCCTCCAAACCTCCGAACAGCGGTCGAATCTCTACATAAAAGTGTGTGTGACTGCCGGGCTTGTCTTGCAGTTTGTTGGGTGTTAAAAACTAAATCTGGCTCGGTGGCAGGAAGTGATCTCAGCACAGAAGGTTGCGTGGGTCTGGATTGGTTTGTTTTTGGGACCAAAACTCCACAAATGTACTTTATTGGGAGAAAAAGAAGAACTGCTGGTCACACATGAACAAAGACCATGGTAATCATGGTAGTTCTTCACTCGTCTCCCAACCAGAGGGGATCCCTTTACCTGTGTTTTATTGATCAGTGATGTCATTTCCTCTTCACTCGAGGAGTGCATGCCACTTACATGCAGCGTGCCATTTGTGATTGCTATTAACTGGAGTGCTTTGCATGATGGTGGATGCTTACGCTATTATTATTAGTATGGCCCACGCTATCTTTGGCATTGCTGGTTGGCAAGTCCTCCACTAAATGTCTTGGATCATTACTTTAATGGGATGCGTGTATTGCCAGATGCTCTCCAACCAGAGCAGGTGACGCGAAGAAGCCTCGGAGACGGATGATTGGCGGTGGACCGGCGCTTCCTGTCGTGGGCTGAAGGCCCCGTGCTGAGAGGCCGTCTGTCTCGTGTGCCGGTGTGTGGTGATCGAAAGCGCAGCGTGTCTGATGCGTCGGCTCTATTGTGAGTTCACAGACCGTACGATGGAGATTAGTGGGCTTCATTACGGATGGCACCATCAGAAAGAGTCTTCACCAAACCCCCCATCACCCCTCCAAAAGAAAAGCCCAGAGAGGCAGCTGTGAGCCTGTCAGAGCAGATAGGAGAAGCCACCAGGGACGCGGTGGTAGCCAAGAATGAACGCCTCAATTTAGAGCGTGACGCGCCGCCTTCAAAGACTTCGTCTGCTCCTAATTGAATGGGCTGGCTTTTGTGCTGTAAAAACAGGGTTGTATGTTGAGGTGCATTGTGGTGGGACTTTGAATGGGTCCGCTGAGTTTAAGCCAATTGGGTCCACAGAGAGGTGGACCAGTGTCACGGGCCAGAGTAGATTGCACAGAGGGTTATTCATCAATACATATTAATTTGCGAAATGAAATCATGGCCAGTCCAATCTCAGATGTCGTGCCAAACTACAGTTTGTGATTTTTATTTCAAAATGTAATTAGAGGACGAACCCCTCGAGATGCACCATCTCGTCTTCAAGGGGATCCTCGGGCACAAAACATGGACTGGGATTACCATTTTTGAGAATTAATAATAATAATGGTCATAAATTAAACAATTCAACGACACAAAACAGGGCCCTCTCTCTATCTTATCCCAAACCACACCAACATAAGTAATGAACGTAATGATCCAGAACAATTTGGAAAATAGGACATTTTAATCACATTTAATTCATGATGTCTAATTGTATTTTTTTACTTTTTTACGTGCAGCTAGATTGTTGTCAACAGATTGGTTCGCTTCTCTGCTCATTTTGTCATTTTTGTTGTATTTTTCTGATGATTGTGACACAGTTCTTGTTTTCCATCACATGGATGCAGTCTTAGGTGGGTGCAAGAAAGAAAATAAATGCTTTAGCATGAAAGCTCATTCAAACATACCAACAACCATGACCTTAAAAATGACTTTGACCCGATAGCTTTCTCCTTCGCATCCGAGTAGCCGGTAGCTTGTTTTCACGTCATTAGTATAGAATAGTACTTAATGCTTCTTTGTCGATTAAAGAAATGTGCTTTTATAGAGTTGTTAGTTTATTGGGATGAAAATATGTATACCGTAAAAGCCGGGTTACAAGCCGCTACTACCTTCGGTGGGTGTCCCCGCTGTAGCAAGCTAGCGCTGCTGCTAGCGCCCCGCTGCTGCTGCTACTGCCCGCGTCCCCTCTGCCCGGGTCGGGCATCGAGTCGGGGCTGGTCCCGCTACCTTCGGTGGTTGTCGGGGAGCTAGCGAGAGCTAGCGGAAGTTAGCAAGGAACTAGCAGCAGCGCTAGCTGGGTACAGCGGGGACACCCACCGAACGTAGTAGCGGCTTGTAACCCGACTTTTACGGTAACTTTGGAGGTCTCATCCAAACGTGTCACATCTTTGACGGTGTCTTTATTCTTGAAAGCTTTCATTGGCGCACAATAACAATTTTTCCCTGAGTTTGAGATAATTTGCTCAGAATAACCATCATGCAAAAAGGTTGCCTGAGGACGGGCAGTACAAGAGTCTTTCAAGCTGCTTAGTGGGGAATTATTATGTATTGTTTGGACAAAGTGTCACACAGGAACCTTGAAAGATTGTAGAATTTGGCCTTTTGTCCTTCCCTGGAACTGTCCTCAAAAAGCCTTCCAAAAGGTTTTGCCACTTGATAATTACAGCCAGAATTGATCATTACAAAAGAACTGTATTGATATCCTTTCATGACCTTTAGCGGGTAAATAGTGTGATGTGTTGGTATCGTAATCCATTCAACACACTTGTATCCGGACAGACGCTTCCTCGCCACGCCTTCACAGCAGACAGCTGTGTCTCTGTCAGTTTGGACTATGACATCACCATCGAGTCCCAGAACGACCTCCCAGAACCCTCTGTTTTTTAAGAAGAGATAATCGCCTCGCTGCATGACACCATCGCCATCGTTTCCCTGGCCTGCGGCCTTGAAGCGTTGGCAGAGCTGTGCCGCTGGATAGAGTTTCAGCAAAGAGCTTAGTTTTGGAGAATTACGTGTTTTTTTTTGTTGCTGGTTTGCATGGCTCTCATATTGTCATGAAAGGTGCAGAAAGAGATTTTGTCAGAATGTGTTTTCATCCTTTGATCTTACAGATAAGCCTTTTTATTTTTACTTGCTCACATCGTGTTCACAAGCTCTCGCACTAAATATAAGACTAATGCCGGTGCAATATTAATAGTGTGTTAATAATGTAGAATAAATGCTCTCAATTGAAGCTCATTCTCAGGAATGCAGAAAGTCAGAAAATGCTAGTTTTCCACTGAAACGTCTGTGTATTTACAGACACAATCTGATATCCACTTGGAAACCTAATGGTCTTTTAGGTCAATGACACACTCAATTTAAATGGTTCATGATTTGCTGATGTCATGCAGTGAGAGGTTTTCTTTGTCCTTAAATAATCAGGAAAAGTGAATCGATGTAACTCTTGTGGCCACAACTCAAAATGACAGAATAATGGTACAAAACTGTGTAGTCTAACGATGTAGGAAAACTGTAGAAGAATCTTTAAGTCAGGGTACTGAGATAAGTGAGTCCTTTGTTCTCATGAAACTACGGTTGGTCATAATTATTATAATATGAGGAATTGGTCCAGGATCATTCAGGTCAGTTATCACAGCAGCTCGTGAAATAGTCACAAAATGCAATTTGTGGGTTTCGTTGACATGGACTTGAATTGTCTTGTTTTTTTAAAGTGTTGCTTGGAACAAAAAGAAAACGATTGGAAATGAATTAGGATTCTAATTTGTGGTTTATGCCCAAATAAAAGGAGGAAGGAGGTGGACGGGTCCAACACACACAGGACTCTCAAACGCGAGAGTGGTGTTGTTGCATTTGTTTTGTTGCCTGAAACTAACGTTTGTGACGGTTTTCCTCAACCTAACTACTACGTATGTTGTTGCCGAAACCTAAAGTTTGTTTTGTTGCCTAAACCTAACTGTGCGTAGTTATTTTAAGCCCAACCATGATGTTTGTTCTAAACCTTTACACTGTGTTTTCCTGTAGGTGAACACATAAAACACAAAACTTTGAATATTGATTTAAAAGTTGACATATACATTATGCTGTTTAATGGACAGACACCAACGCAACTGACTAGCCAACCTGGTAGAAGACGGATGGAGATAAACACGGAGCTGTCACATGATCGGCTTCCTTTGACAAAGCCCGCTGTGTTTCTCTGACTGATGACTGTTGCCTGTGTGAGGCATCATGCATCATGCAGCATGCATCAGCTGATGCTCTTCTCTTCAGGTGCCGCGTATGGAGGCGGTGTCTTGGTTCGTAACAGTTGGTAAATGTCAAACGTAAATGTTATTTGTATTTGTTACACTATTTTACAATGTGTAGACTTCCAAATGGATATTTTATGTTTGAACTGTTGTTTATTCCCTTCTTTGTCGGGTTGACTGAACTCGTGACGTTACAGTGTGAGCGCTACGATCACATAGCTCATCTTTCATCTCTGCATAATAGATCAAGAGCGGCACGGCCGCGCAAAACTGATTGCTCCTAGTTTACCCACCTTTGTGTGCTCGCTGTCTTGTTTTCTCGTACTCTTTTAAAATGCATCAGTTTGAAATTATTCTAATCAGAAGACACTCTGACCTCAATAGAAATCTCACACAATGGCACCTTATCTTGCCTGTATGTTTCACTGCTTAGTCCTCAAATTATAAATGAATATGAGGAATAAGGAGTGAAACAGGGTGTTTTCATTCAGTGTGTTATTCATGCTGCACAGTGCCCCACCCCCACTTTCCTTTCTTTCTTTTTTTTAATCAGCTGCTCCTCATCTGCTCAGAGCCTGCACATCAAACAACATGTTTTGGTCATGCGGGGTTATCCGTTTCATCCAGATCACGACGCCGCATGTCACATGCATGGCAGACACAGGGGTGGAAATAAGTGAGAAATGTAGAGTACGAGCCGTGTGTGTGTTTGCCATAAAGCACTTTCCAGAGCAACAAAATACATAAAGAGGAGTTTCCGCCTTCTGATAAACAAACATATTTTTCCTGAAATAGTTAGCCTCAAATTAACTTTAAAGACCCAAACAAAAAAGTAAACCACATTGCTGTTTCCAGCAGTGTTTGGTTTAAAAAGGTTGGTCCAGGGCGATTAAAGTAATATAACAGCATTTTGCTGAAGTGGCACAATACATTTAATTATAATGTAAGCCACATCAAGCCCCATTGCAGCAGCCATGTGTTTCACCAGAGGCAGATGACAATGAAACAGCTCTATTCAAAGTTTGAGCTGGAAAAACAAAAAAGATCAATGGTCAGAAAATAGACTTGTGTTCTTCTCCCTTTGTTGTTGGTGGATTATTCCTTTCAGGGTCAGGATATTCACAAGAGAAGCGCCTTGATTGATTTATTCACTATTAATGAGAATCATTTGCACCCCCAGTCCAAACCAAGACCACCTCATCTCACTAATTATCACGTCAGAAAGTCTCGTTGGCTTTGAGCTGTACAGGCAGAAAACACTTAAAAGACAATCTGATTTACATAAATAAAGACTATATTACAAGAGTGTCATTTCTGACTACATTCAAACCAAAAGAAAAAGTATGAGTCATCCGACCTGGCCCTTTGACCCTCGAAGTCAACGATGATTTATTTGTCACGTTACTTGCGTACTTCCGTAACGGCACTTCCGAAGTTATTTTCACCCAAATGGTGATCTATTCCTAAACCTAGCCAAGTAGTGTTGTTGCTTAAACCTAACGTAAGTATTTCATGATATATTCCTAAATCTAACCAAGTAGTTGTGTTGCCTAAACCTAACTTAGGTATTTCACGATATATTCCTAAACCTAGCCAAGTAGTTTTGATGCCTAAACCTAACTTAAGTATTTAACGATATATTCCTAAACCTAGCCAAGTAGTTTTGATGCCTAAACCTAACTGAGTATTTCACGGTATATTCCTAAACCTAACCAAGTAGTTGTGTTGCCTAAACCTTACTAAGTATTTCACGGTATACTCCTGAACCTAACCAAGTAGTTTTGTTGCTTAAACCTAACTAATATTTCACAATATATTCCTAAACCTAACCAAGTAGTTTTGTTGCCTAAACCTAACTGAGTAGTTTCCTGTGAAGACAGAATTTTATTTTGAAAACACTATGCATGTAACGAGTGGAAAATTGACACGTGTTGCTGGCTTTCTCATTCGAAAATGGTCATGTAAAAGAAGAAGTGTATGTGATCAGTGCTTTCCCTTTCTCGCCCCGGCATTAGGGGACCATGTGCATGTGTGTGCAGTTCAGTTGTGTTTGTATAAGCTGGGTCCGTTACCGCTCAAGGCCTAGGATCAGTGTGTGTGTGTGTGTGTGTGTGTGTGTGTGTGTGTGTGTGTGTGTGTGTGTGTGTGTGTGTGTGTTGAAACAGTATAAGGGGGGCTAGGGTAACATCCTCCTGTTGTTTGACGGGTGACATGATAATGAAGATGGAACAAACCACCACACTAGCATTTTTATCTTTTTATCAGGACAACATATCAGAAGTTAATCAACATACTCACCATAGATGTAACATAACACACATTCAAAAGAATCCAAACGTCTCTGTAAAAGGAAACCAGCATAGATTATTAAGCATGACTGAACAGTGAACATGTTCATGCTCATTCACAGACTCCAACAATAACATTGGCATCATGTTCATATTGGAGCACATTGTGGATGCAACTCAAGCGGCTTTCAGAGGCAGAGCTGCTTCTGAGGCGGAAATAATCCCAGATAAATTTACGAGACAAAAAAGAACCATCACTAAAGGTTCAATGAAAAAATACATTGCAGAAAGATGACTGTAAAATTGCTTTTTTTACCCAGAAAGTTAGGCTAGCATTGAAGACAAATGGACTAACTAGCTAACGTAGAAGTTTAACACAAGATACAGTCGAGGAAACCAAGAGCAAGAAATAGATGTTATGGCTAATATGCTTGCTAACGCACATCCAATCCAGCAAACATTTAGCTTTTCGATGCTAGAAGGTCCATTTTTATTCACCGGCTAGCCGTTTACTTAGCCTCTCTGCCATTTTGCCACAACAACAAACAACGAGTAAACTGAACAATTAGCTAAAAGAGGCAGATTTAGTCAAAAGTATTGGTTTAAAGGTGCTAAACTTTAAATTCAGAGCATTAATATATAGCAGCAAACAATGATTTGCTGTAAAATTGCTTTTTTTTACCCAGAAAGTTAGGCTAGCATTGAAGACAAATGGGCTAACTAGCTAACGTAGAAGTTTAACACAAGATACAGTCAAGGAAACCAAGAGCAAGAAATAGATGTTATGGCTAATATGCTTGCTAAACCACATCCAATCCGGCAAACATTTAGCTTTTAGATGCTAGAAGGTCCATTTTTATTCACCGGCTAGCCGTTTACTTAGCCTCTCTGCCATTTTGCCACAACAACAAACAACGAGTAAACTGAACAATTAGCTAAAAGAGGCAGATTTAGTCAAAGGTATTGGTTTAAAGGTGCTAAACTTTAAATTCAGAATCAAACAGATTGCGGTAACCAAGAACGGGACATTTCAGGAGAGAGACACTGACTTGAAACAAGACAACACAAACTGCTAAATCTAACATTTGCCCACCGAGCGGCTCGGTGTGCCGCCTCATTAAAAAGCTTTCGAGGACGTTTGCAAAATTAGAAACGCTATTGTGCAGTTATGGATTGGGCCGTTGAGAGCATGGTGCGCCTGTTGTTAATTCATTATGTAAGAGTAGTGAGGCACGCAGGTAGGCTGGCTAGCTTCTCCTGTTTCACTGTGCAGATGCCGACCGTGAGTCTTCGTTAAAGTGCACTGGAGGTGCTGAATATCACATATCAGCACTCGACACCAGCTGCTGTGCACTCTGGGAATTCCACTTGGTCGGCCTGGATTTGCATATGGAGAAGTCTCTTGAGGGACTTCGGCATCGTGCTTTTGGTTTCATGGTTAAAACATGTTGTTTTTGTGCATTTTTGGGGCTTACTTTGCTCCTGTCACTGGCCTCATTGTTCACTGCAATATCTTAGTCTATAATATCATGGCTAGAAGCAGAGAGTACTCCAACATGTCTTTTGTGCCATATAACACAGTTACAATGTTATAAATCATTAAAAACAAGTTGAATTTCTTTGCTAATTTCTTTCACTATTTTTAAAAAAACACTGGAATCTATACATCTAACATTGGTAATACTCTACTTCCAGCCTCTCCTGTCCTCTCTCCTCAATACACCTTCATGGATTTATTGTCACGTGACTGTTGGTCTCATCTGAGTCAATCATGGCTTCCCAGTTGCGCTGAGGAGCGGAGAATTTGATGTTTTTTTCCAATATCTGGTTAATGCAAAAATGTTTATTCGGGGCAAGATTTTAAATGAGACATGCAGAATAAAATGGTTTTGATGAAATATCACAACGTAATGCTTCGGTTCGGTCGCCTTTTCTGACATGATGTGTTCAAAGAATGTGGGAAAGAGGAAAATCTGACGATACTGACCTTTTTTACAGCTTTTGGCTAAGAAAACCGATGTAGTGTTGCCGATTGTTTAAAGAAAACTTGCTTTTGGATCCCGCGGGCTGGTTTTCGGGGTTCAGAAGTTACCAAACCCCTGTGGCTGCTGCTGCTGAAAATAAGTGGAAAGAAAACACTCAAAAGCCGAACTTTGCTGCTGTCACACGGGCTTACAGAAACTCAGGGCTTATATGCTCTATTTGACTCTTGTTTTGACACACAAATCATATATTTGACATATCGGTGTCAGAAATGATTCCAGAGTGACGGGAACTAGCGCGTGTTCGTGTTCGTGTTCGTGCATCCGTTAGAAAGAAAACAGTTTATCTGCACGTGGAAATTCTTCCCAGTGTGCCGTTAAACGTGTGACATTAAACCAGAATGCTTTATTGTTCAGTCAATTCATGTTTAACCCCAACTGAGCCAGGGATCTCACACACAGTCGGAGCACCAGCTCAGCTCCTGTTTAATTCTCATATGAGAACGTGTTGAAACCGGCCGGATGCGGCGATACCCCCGATTACTGTTGCGTAAGATGTCACAAGTCTAATCCGAGCTGAGTCCATTCAGCCTGGTGGTGTAAAGCAGGCTTGATTGTGTTCAGGACGGCCTGCCAGGGGCTAACGGGCATTTGGGTCCCAAATGAGTGTGTAACACAAAGAGTTAGCACACCAACAATCCACCAGAATGCTCTTTTCTTTCTGTTTCTGGGCGGAGTGAAACACACATATGTTTCCGATAGGCCTTCTGTAACAGCAGGTTCGTCAAGTGGCTTTAAGGGTCTTCAGAGGTGCCTCACCAAAACGTCTCATGGCTAATATTAAACCACACATACACACACACATTCTATCTATTGCCCCTATACAACTCTTCCCCCCACATAGATCACATTTACACATATAAAAACACATTAGTGTGAGCTAGTTATTCTGAACAAATGTTCAAATTATACATTGGGGTACACACTCGCATTCGTTACACCCATCATTCCCACAGCCCTCTGTGCTGGTATTCTGTGCACAGTAGAGAAACTTGAGAAACTATAAAAAGTACGGTAGATTTAAAAGTCGCTTACCGTAAAAGTCGGGTTACGAGCCGCTACTAACTTCCGCTAGCTCCCCGAAAACCACCGAAGGTAGCGGGACCAGGCTCGACACCCGACTTGGGCAGAGGGGACGCGGGCAGAAACAGCGCTAGCTAGCGCTGCTCCTAGCTTGCTACAGCGGGAACACTGACCGGAGGTAGGAGCGGCTTGTAACCCGACATTTACGGTAATTTTGTGAGAAAGTTGTCGTCGGCGTTAGCAACACTGACAGCCTCCCTTCAAAGCCACTCCTCCAAAATTATTATTATTATTATGAACGTAAACATTGAAAAATGAATGCAAACAACGGAGATGGCCGTCGTTGGAACCACAGACTGTATGTAAGAAGTGGGCGTAGTCATCGTGACGTCACCCTTTTGGTTTGTGTACTAATGTTTTGAAGCCTTTGAGTTCAGCGTTTTGGCCGTCGCCATCTTGGATTCTTTTTGCAACCAGTGAAACGGAAGTGACCATATTCAGACAGCACAGGAGTGACATGGAGAAAACCATATACGGCCTGTATGGCAACCTGTCAATCACAAGGTCTAGCCCTGTCATTTTCTCATCGACATTCATACAATCAGACTTCTTTTTGCAACCAGCGGAGTCGCCCCCCTGCTGGTCAGTAGAGAGAATGCACTGGTACTCGCAGCTGTCAAGACCAACCCTATCTTTAATATCTCCATTCAAAAAACATGTTTCTGCTGACAGTCACAAGTGTTTAATCTTTTTAAAACAAGACCACTCTGGGAGTTTGAAAGAACAAAACAAAAATGTGTTGTTAATGAGATAAAAAACATGTAGTTTTAGAAATAATACATTGACTAATATGAGTGTCGTGAGCCCTAAAGGTCACGAGGTCATGCATCATGTTGTTGCCATGTGGAGATCCAGCTGAACACGGCCTGCAGGCTGGTCAGGTGGTGCGAGAGAGACGCCTGTTTGTTGGAAAGCTTCTGTTCCAACAGCGGTGGCATTTATTTTATTCCCCTGCAGACAGTCGTCCAGCAGCAGCTGCTGTCGCTGAGACAGACGGCCCCGAACGTAATGAAATATCTGGGTCTGTTACAGTCGTATCGTAGAGGAGTCACAACGTTTGGCAGCTCAAACTGCATGCCGGGCATTTTTTAACAACGTATGGAAACCCAAAACAATTATGAGATAAAAAGTCTAAATTATGAGATAGTAAGTGCGCATGCTTTGAAATTATAATTATGACTTTCTATCTCATAATTTCAACTTTCTTATCTCATAATTATGACTTTCTATCTCATAATTTCGACTTTCTATTTATAATTTCGACTTTCTTTCTCATAATTTTGACTTTCTATCTCATAATTTTGACTTTCTATCTCATCATTTCGACTTTCTATTTTATAATTTCGACTTCCTATCTCATAATTATACTTTTCTTTCTCATAATCATCACTTTCTATCTCATCATTATTTTTCTTTTATTGTCAGAAATGGGCTTCCATAGTTGCATGTTGTTTCTCTCTTGACGAAGAGCATCGCCGGATTCTAATTCTCCAAATGCAGAAGTTGGGGCTATGAGCGCTAAACACGAAGGCTCGGCCACAGTGGAGATATCGGAGGGCATTGATTTCCTGAAGAAAGTAAATGGGTGTGTTTGTGACAAAAACACAAAATAAGCATTCAGCACTCCAAAGGGAAATACATGGAACAATAATCTTTACAGAGAACTCTTGTAACCCTTGTCAATACATTTTAAATGCTTTTTTATTTTGTATTAGATGTCTGATTTTATTTTATGCCACGTAGACTGAGAGTCTGAGATTGTGCTCATAGCCAAAGTTAGCATGCTAACATGCTAACTGATTTCTAGCTGTATCTCAGTTTAGTGTGTTATTATTTTTTATATATACAGTACATATTGTTTGAGCGTTGTAAGATGTAGCCTTTAGATCAAAGAATTTGATTGCCACGACTTCTTCTCAGTAAAAAACATATATGACAATAAATAACTTGAACTTGAAAAACACTTGAAAGGTGTACATTTTGAAATCTGGAAGGTGAAATTTGATCATTGCTATTGATCGACAATCCGATCGACCCGCTCCAGACTTAATGTGGTCATTTGTTGCAATGATAAGGCAGTAAAAATGACTTTATGTTACATTACTGTCCTCTAATGCAGGAAACAATGTATGTTTCTGTAAGATGACTACAGCGGTGTGTGTGTGTGTGTGTCTCCTGACACGTGTGTGTTGTGTCTTCTCCAGAGTTGAACATGGAGCACAACCCCTCGGACCACCCGCGGGCCAGCACCATGTTCCTCAGCAAATCCCAGTACGACGGTGAGTAGTTCCCTTTTTTTATTGTCCTTTTAATGGAAACTAGATGTGAAGTCAGTGAAACTAAACCCACTTCAACACGATCGTGAAAGATGATGAAGATAATAATGAGACTCGGGATGAAAAGAGCTCTGATCCCGGAACAGTTTCTTTGTGGCCAGCCGATGACTGCTAATTTATGCCGTTGCCCGGGGGGCCCGCGTGGAAATATTAACATGTTTTTTGAAAGCATCAACACCACAGCATGAGGTCATCGCTTGTCGAAGGGGCCGGGGGGAAGAAACAGCAAAACAGCTCAAGCTTTGTGATGTTGAAGCAGATGAAAACTGATTTTTTTCTCTGTTCAATGTAATCCTTAGTGTCAGATAGATATTAGATTTTGCGTTGCATCATATTTAATATTACATCTTTTGTTCTGCACAGGCTTCAGATAATTTGTAGGGATATACTTTATGTGCCATGTGGTGAATAGAAATAAACTAAGAATAAATGACATGAGAGGGATACATTAATGAGCATTATACTTCCAGAATAAAGGTTATGATTATCGTTATTTAGTTTTGTCTTTGGGGGAAAAGGGCACGTGTAAATGATCCACCCTTCATCTTCCTCGTGGCTTCAAAGGATAAAGCAGACGTGTTTTTTTTTTTATCCACAAATCCCCCGAAGAGACCCAAAACAGCAGGAAAATATTATCTTTGTGCAATTGTGGTTAAAAAAACCCCTTTGGTGCTAAATAAAGTTGTTTGATTTGGTTTTGCTCTTTTCACGGTTTTTATTGATAAAAGTAAAAAATATCATGTAACACTCTCTGAGCTTGGAGCTTTCTTCTCCTGACCCCTCATATGAGTCGTGTGACCCCTGACCTCCGGGTTGAGAAGGACTGCTGTACCTCATCTCACAAAACACACAAATACAGACATATTTCAATAGTTAAGACTTATCAGCGTAGTGGTGACACTTAAAATGCTGACTGGGTGTTTCCTAAATGTTGGTGTATGGACATGTACGGCAATACGCTGACCTACAGCATATTTTAATGTATGTTTAAGTATCCTGGGGGCAGTTGCATTGACTTAGTTTAAGACTCTTGGCCTTAGATTGTCAGGTTAGACTCATCTAATGAAGACTTTCTGTTGCATAAATATTTAGACTGACTTCACTTGAGGTATAAAGTGATAACCGCTTTAAAGAGGTCTAGAGGTCAGAAGGTCAGCTCGATAACTATTTCAACTGTTTATCCATTACTTTTAGCTACCTATTTCTAGGTTTCTTTAATCTTACGTTTATTATTTTTAGCTAACATTTCACCGTAAAAGTCGGGTTACAAGCCGCTCCTACCTCCGGTCAGTGTCCCCGCTGTAGCAGCAGCGGCCAGTAGTGCTAGCTAGCGCTGCTGCTACTGGCCGCTGCTGCTGCTGCTAGCTCCCCGCTGCTGCTGCTACTGCCCGCGTCCCCTCTGCCCGAGTCGGGTGTCGAGCCGGGGCTGGTCCCGCTACCTTCGGTGGTTGTCGGGGAGCTAGCGGAAGTTAGCGGAAGTTAGCGGGGAGCTAGCATGAGCGCTAGCATGAGCGCTAGCATGAGCGCTAGCTGGCTACAGCGGGGAGCAAACGGGGACACTGACCGAAGATAGTAGCGGCTTGTAACCCTACTTTTACGGTAGTTAACTATTTTAACTGTTTAAGTAAGTAAGTAAGTAAAGTTTATTTATCACAGACAAAGGTCACAAAGTGCTGTACATGAATCCAAAAACATAAATGAACTCAAAGTGACCATAACAGGGGCCAAAACATTACAACAGGTAAGAAAGCACAATAAAATACACAATAACAGAACCCATAACTTCTAGCTAATCAGTGTATTCATTAGCTAATTTAGCTAACTTTTAGCTAACTACATCTACAATATTCTTGAATGGACCGTTGGATTCATGCTATCATTATTTTTTGATTCCAGCCAAACTTGGTGTGGTGTCACTGTTGTGAAGTGTCTTATTTCACCCACAATGCATTGCTTGACAGGCTAATCCAAGTCAGTCGGGAAGCTGTATGCAATAGGTATATTTTATGCGTCTCTAAGTTATATTTATAAAAGACAGAACTATTTGTGTGTACCTGGACCCAGCTGTCACAGACCCAGTGAGTAAGGGTGTTGGTTCTTCTTCTTTCAGAGCTGCCCTGCAGGAGCGGTGAGTAGAGCTGGTGGGGCTTTGTCTCCCTCTAGTGGTGCAACAACGTACTTCTCTTCTGCCT
Organism: Myoxocephalus aenaeus; assembly: GCA_038501785.1. NCBI lineage: Eukaryota > Metazoa > Chordata > Actinopteri > Perciformes > Cottidae > Myoxocephalus > Myoxocephalus aenaeus. Next base: position 150,663 of record JBAMJR010000152.1, read on the forward strand.
GTTGAAGCTCTCAGCTTTCTATTTAACTGTTCTCTCAACACTTACAGCTCTTCTTCTTCTTCCTGTGTTACATATGCGTGCTCACCCGTTGCTGTGTTCTGCTTACTGGTTTTAACAGCTTGTGTTACTGGTTTTAACAGCTTGTGTTACTGGTTTTAACAGCTTGTGTTACTGGTTGCTGGGTTTTGTGCGTTTGTCTCTTTGCTGCTGTCGAAAGCAGAAGAAATGTAATTCACCGACAAACCTGTGTTTCTGTCTGCAGTGCGAGATAAACGGAAAAGCCTCTTCGTCAATAATGTAAGTGAATCTACGAATCGAAACCACGATTAGTTGACCCTCAAATTTACCAAAAAAATCTGCTGACCATAGTGATATTTTGAAAAGGACTAAATGTTGTAAAGAAAGAAAGCTAAAGAGAAACGGACACGTTCTTATGTCGCATGCTGCTCAGACTCTCCTTCCCCTTGTGCACGACATGTACAGTCTAATAACAGTCACTGTGTGTGTGTGTGCGTGTGTGTGTGTGTGTGTGTGTGTGTGTGTGTGTGTGTGTGTGTGTAGCACGGAACGTCGAGGAGGAAATACAACTCCTGCTCCACCATCTTCTTAGACGAGAACACGGTCAGCCAGCCCAACCTCAAAAACACCATCAAATGGTAAAAAGCACGAGAAGATATCATATTTATTCTCATATATTCTTCATATTTAGACATATTAACACATGCATTATTGTTTTTTTGCTCTTCACAGTGTGTGTCTGGCGATTTACTACCATATAAAGAACAGGTGGGTTCTCAGTCATTTTCAAAAGGCAGACCCTGATATACAAAGAGGATATTCTGCATATATTTTCTTATTGTCTGGATGAGGATTGTGGGTTGAAGCGGCAGCGTGGTGTGAAAGGATGAGGTCATGATGGCATTAACGCAGCATATGTATTGTGTTTTTTTTAAGGTAGTGTGACATGTAGTCTTGATTGAACCCCAGAAAACCAGAGTACAAGATTGGAACATGTTATCATGTCCAAATAAATCAATGTGGAAGAAAAAAATACATCAAATTGTGTTGCAATTAAAAGAATATCAGCTTTTAAATCACATGTAGTTATGAGTGCAATAATTTCAGTTGTTAATATACATTTTTGCCACGACAGTTTAACCAATTTAACAGCTTTACTTTAAGTCTTATGTCAAGATTTGTATTATTTAAATACACTTTTCTTTTCTCTCATGCCAGGGAAACGGAAGGAGGAACGCTGCAGGATATATTTGATGAGAAGAGTCATCCTCTTACAGTAAGACTCCATCAGTTTTCCTGTATATCTGTTTTATTTAGCTTTTTATTTGGATTTCCTTTACTTTTAAGTTGTTCGTATTGAGTCAGACTGTTTCCTGTGTCAGTGAAGTCATCGGGCTTTTAAGTCTCCTCACGTAAGTCTTCGTCCTAACTCTTCTTTCTCCTCCCCCAGAAATCGGAGGTGCCGCTGGACTACGACCAGCGCGACCCCGAGCAGAAGCAAATCTACCGGTTCGTCAGGACGCTGTTCAGCTCCGCTCAGCTCACTGCCGAGTGCGCCATCGTCACGCTGGTGAGATTCTTTTCAACCGCCTCCGTCCTCCTTCATCGTCCCTGGATCATAACGCGACACGTGCACTCCGGTTGGCTCGTGGAGAAAAGACAAAAGCATCGGCAGGCTTCTCCAGCGAGGACGCGGTTCAGGCGCCAGGGGTCAAACCGGCCCGAGACAGGGATGTGTGTGAATGAGTGACGAGGCCGTGCATCTAGACATGCCGTGTCTGTGTGTGTCGGTGTGTGTCGGTGTGTGTCGGTGTGTGTCGGTGTGTGTCGGTGTGTGTCGGTGTGCGTCGGTGTGCGTCGGTGTGTGTCGGTGTGTGTCGGTGTGTGTCGGTGTGTGTCGGTGTGCGTCGGTGTGTGTCGGTGTGTGTTTCGGTGTGTGTCGGTGTGTGTTTCGGTGTGTGTCGGTGTGTGTCTGTGTGTGTCGGTGTGTGTCGGTGTGTGTCTGTGTGTGTCTGTGTGTGTCGGTGTGTGTCGGTGTGTGTCTGTGTGTGTCGGTGTGTGTTTCGGTGTGTGTCGGTGTGTGTCGGTGTGTGTGTCGGTGCGTGTCGGTGCGTGTCGGTGTGTGTCGGTGTGCGTCGGTGTGTGTCGGTGTGTGTTTCGGTGTGCGTCGGTGTGCGTCGGTGTGTGTGTCGGTGCGTGTCGGTGCGTGTCGGTGCGCGTCGGTGTGCGTCGGTGTGTGTCGGTGTGTGTTTCGGTGTGTGTCGGTGTGTGTTTCGGTGTGTGTCGGTGTGTGTGTCGGTGTGTGTCGGTGTGTGTCGGTGTGTGTTTCGGTGTGTGTCGGTGTGTGTTTCGGTGTGCGTCGGTGTGCGTCGGTGTGCGTCGGTGTGTGTCGGTGTGTGTTTCGGTGTGTGTCGGTGTGTGTTTCGGTGTGCGTCGGTGTGCGTCGGTGTGCGTCGGTGTGCGTCGGTGCGTGTCGGTGCGTGTCGGTGCGTGTCCGTGGGTGTCGGTGTGTGTCGGTTTGTGACGGTGTGTGTGTCGGTTTGTGCCGGTGTGCGTCGGTGCGTGTCATGTGTGTCGGTGTGCGTCGGTGTGTGTCGGTTTGTGCCGGTGTGTGTCGGTTTGTGACGGTGTGTGTCGGTGTGTGACGGTGTGCGTCGGTGCGTGTCATGGGTGTCGGTGTGCGTCGGTGGGTGTCGGTTTGTGCCGGTGTGCGTCGGTTTGTGACGGTGTGTGTGTCGGTTTGTGCCGGTGTGCGTCGGTGCGTGTCATGTGTGTCGGTGTGTGTCGGTGTGTGTCGGTTTGTGCCGGTGTGTGTCGGTTTGTGTCGGTGTGCGTCGGTGCGTGTCATGGGTGTCGGTGTGCGTCGGTGGGTGTCGGTTTGTGCCGGTGTGCGTCGGTTTGTGTCGGTGTGCGTCGGTGTGCGTCGGTGCGTGTCATGGGTGTCGGTGTGCGTCGGTGGGTGTCGGTTTGTGCCGGTGTGCGTCGGTGTGTGTCCGTGGGTGTCGGTGTGTGTCGGTTTGTGCCGGTGTGCGTCGGTGCGTGTCATGTGTGTCGGTTTGTGCCGGTGTGTGTCAGTTTGTGACGGTGTGTGTCGGTTTGTGCCGGTGTGTGTCGGTGTGTGACGGTGTGCGTCGGTGTGCGTCGGTGCGTGTCATGGGTGTCGGTGTGCGTCGGTGTGTGTCGGTGTGTGACGGTGTGTGTCGGTTTGTGCCGGTGTGTGTCGGTGTGCGTCGGTGTGCGTCGGTGCGTGTCATGGGTGTCGGTGTGCGTCGGTGTGTGTCGGTGTGTGTCGGTGTGTGTCGGTTTGTGCCGGTGTGCGTCGGTGGGTGTCGGTGTGTGTCGGTGTGTGTCGGTGTGCGTCGGTGTGTGTCGGTGTGCGTCGGTGTGCGTCGGAGGCCTCGTGATGAACGCAGGATGTCGTGCAGATCGGATGCACAGCTCCTGACGTCCACCTCCTGTTGCTTTTCACTGCTTCTTCTTCTTCTTCTTTAAATCGCGGCCCTGCTTGGCTTTGTGCCCGTTTTCACCGCCATCTCCCTCTTTTTTAATCCCGTGCTGTTGAGCAGATCTACCTGGAGAGGCTCCTGACCTACGCCGAGATCGGCATCGGCCCGGGGAACTGGAAGAGGATCGTCCTGGGCGCCATCCTGCTGGCCTCCAAGGTCTGGGACGACCAGGCGGTCTGGAACGTGGACTACTGCCAGATCCTCAAGGACATCACGGTGGAGGACATGTGAGTTCACTTTGGAGACGCGTTCCTCGCAGGAGGCCAGCAGTTCAATCAGGAGGTGTAGAAACTATTTCCTCTCCTGACAGGAACGAGTTGGAGCGTCAGTTTCTGGAGCTGCTGCAGTTCAACATCAACGTGCCGTCCAGCGTCTACGCCAAGTATTACTTTGACCTGCGGTCGCTCTCCGAGTCCAACGGCCTCAGCTTCCCCCTGGAGCCGCTCAGCAGAGACAAGGCCCACAAGCTGGAGGTGAGGCGCTTCTGATCTCTTTCCTTGCTTTATTTCCCCTTTTATTCAGTCATTAAAATAAGCAACAAAAAACTGTGAAGTTGATATGTGTAGAATTTAAAGATATCTCACTTTGGCGCCCCCGAGTGGTTGTATTGGAAAATACACTGTAGTAAAAAGCGACGCTTTCCTTATTTTATTTTCTCACTACAATACAATGTGGTGAGAATCTGAAGCAGAAATCAATACATTAAACACTGAGCAGAAGTTTATTTTGCTTTTATTATTTTCACTCTCACTTTGCAACATAAACTGCACAATTAAACGGCGCTCTCTGTTGCTGTTTTATTGTGAAAATGTAATCTATAAAAAGAATAAGCATTTGTAAATGCTCCAGCAGATGGATTTGCCAAATCATTATGTGGTAAGAAACCCCCAAAAACTTGAATTTACTCTTATTTCTGACGGGACTTACACCAGGATTGTCTTATTTTCCTTCCAACAGACATGCAATCATAATAATATATATATTTTTTAATGGTATATTTACATCACAATTCTACAATAGCTTTAATAAGATTCATCAAAAGCATGCATGAGACGATAGTATGACATGATCTTAAAAAGGTGCTAAATTTGAAGCTTATCTATGATTGAGGGATTGTCTCCGCATGGCTCTCAACATGGCGACGGCTGCAGCGCTAACAGCTAACGGCGCAGACTGAGCCAAATAGTCGTTTGCTGCCATATTAATGCTCTGAATTTTGAATTTAGTCCCTTTTGTAAAGAGTTAAAATAAAATAATAATAGAAATACTGAAAGTAGAACTCATAATAATAATGAGTTCTACAGCGCTAGCGTTAGCAGCGCTAACAGCTAACAGCGCAGACTGAGCCAAATAGTCGTTTGCTGCCATATTAATGCTCTGAATTTTGAATTTAGTCCCTTTTGTAAAGAGTTAAAATAAAATAATAATAGAAATACTGAAAGTAGAACTCATAATAATAATGAGTTCTACAGCGCTAGCGTTAGCAGCGCTAACAGCTAACAGCGCAGACTGAGCCAAATAGTCGTTTGCTGCCATATTAATGCTCTGAATTTTGAATTTAGTCCCTTTTTTAAAGAGTTCAAATAAAATAATAATAGAAATACTGAAAGTAGAACTCATAATAATAATGAGTTCTACAGCGCTAGCGTTAGCAGCGCTAACAGCTAACAGCGCAGACTGAGCCAAATAGTCGTTTGCTGCCATATTAATGCTCTGAATTTTGAATGTAGTCCCTTTTTTAAAGAGTTCAAATAAAATAATAATAGAAATACTGAAAGTAGAACTCATAATAATAATGAGTTCTACAGCGCTAGCGTTAGCAGCGCTAACAGCTAACAGCGCAGACTGAGCCAAATAGTCGTTTGCTGCCATATTAATGCTCTGAATTTTGAATTTAGTCCCTTTTTTAAAGAGTTCAAATAAAATAATAATAGAAATACTGAAAGTAGAACTCATAATAATAATGAGTTCTACAGCGCTAGCGTTAGCAGCGCTACCAGCTAACAGCGCAGACTGAGCCAAATAGTCGTTTGCTGCCATATTAATGCTCTGAATTTTGAATTTAGTCCCTTTTTTAAAGAGTTAAAATAAAATAATAATAGAAATACTGAAAGTAGAACTCATAATAATAATGAGTTCTACAGCGCTAGCGTTAGCAGCGCTAACAGCTAACAGCGCAGACTGAGCCAAATAGTCGTTTGCTGCCATATTAATGCTCTGAATTTTGAATGTAGTCCCTTTTTTAAAGAGTTCAAATAAAATAATAATAGAAATACTGAAAGTAGAACTCATAATAATAATGAGTTCTACAGCGCTAGCGTTAGCAGCGCTAACAGCTAACAGCGCAGACTGAGCCAAATAGTCGTTTGCTGCCATATTAATGCTCTGAATTTTGAATTTAGTCCCTTTTTTAAAGAGTTCAAATAAAATAATAATAGAAATACTGAAAGTAGAACTCATAATAATAATGAGTTCTACAGCGCTAGCGTTAGCAGCGCTACCAGCTAACAGCGCAGACTGAGCCAAATAGTCGTTTGCTGCCATATTAATGCTCTGAATTTTGAATTTAGTCCCTTTTTTAAAGAGTTCAAATAAAATAATAATAGAAATACTGAAAGTAGAACTCATAATAATAATGAGTTCTACAGCGCTAGCGTTAGCAGCGCTAACAGCTAACAGCGCAGACTGAGCCAAATAGTCGTTTGCTGCCATATTAATGCTCTGAATTTTGAATTTAGTCCCTTTTTTAAATAATAGAAATACTGAAAGTAGAACTCATAATAATAATACAAAACAACCCTTCCCATGTCCTCTCTCTTCAGGCTATTTCCAGGCTGTGTGATGACAAGTACAAGGACGCGCGCAGAGCGGCGAGGAAGCGCTCGGCCAGCACGGACAATCTGTGCGGGATCAGATGGGCTCCTGCGATCCTCTCCTAACCGCCATTACTCTGCCTCGTACTGAACACTGGCACCAGTACCGGATGAGAAAACCCCCGAAAAACACACACACACACACACGAGTGGAAACAGACTCATCGTGGTTCTGTGCCGAGATCGGAAAAGCCTCCGTTTGGATACCCGGATGATACCGAGACGTGGATCGTCTACCGGTTTCTGAACAGTGACAGAAACCGGAGATCGGCTTCTGGGCCTTCAACCGATCATGGAAGAGAGAGACGGGTGTTTTCTGAATCCAGAAAGACTTGACCCCCGTGAAGCTCTCGATGTATCGACGCACCCGCGGGATTTTAAACTTCAGTGTTGCGCCGTTTTTTTTTCTACCGCTTATTTATTTCCTTTGACATTTCTTAGAATACCTAAAGTGTTGGCGGGATATTTATATTTCAAGGTTTACAGTATTTTCTAGCTCTCCATACTCAGGTAGTGCGTTAAATCCTCTGATTTCTCGTGATGCTCCTCGATTATTTATATACTTTCGGTTGAAACGATTAATATTACGAAGAAAGTGACAAAAGGTACATTAACGTGAATAACCACACTATCACTACCACTTTTTCAAGCTGTAACATGAAATAAAGCTTAAACCTGAGCCGGTTTTCCAGAAGGTTCTGGTTCAGTACTCATCAGACTTTGGTTCTATCTTAACATGACTTCATCAAGGTGTTTATAGCAGTTTATAAAACCTAATTTTTCCACAGGCCAATTCAAATTTTAGAAGCTTTGAGTAGAGTAAACTCTCCCCCCCTCACTGCTGACATCTAGTGGACATTTGAGTATTAAATTAAACTGAATTTAAAGGTTCACTTCACCCAAATTCTCTATTGGAATTGAGATTTCTGCTCGAAAAAAACGATCTAACTGTGATTAAATTGACTCGTATTGCAATAAAAGAGGAGATGATCATTTTGACATAATTACTCCAAAAACATATTCAAATGATTATGATGTGATTTGTGCATTAAAACAAAGATGTTGAGTGTCGTCTGATGTAGAATATGACGTGTAGGCAGCACGGCTGTATTTAATGCAAGATGGTATTCTGACACACATACCTGTAATGTGAATGCAGTACAACTTGCATTGAATTGTGCAGCACTCATTTCTGCTGAAGATTATGTTGCATTGTATACATTTATTTACCAAATATACCATGACTGTACAACTCAGACCAACAGCCACAGTCAGGTCAGGGTGTGAAGAGGCCACTGCACTGCTTTGTTTCTTATGTGTTGAGTATAATGGAGCTAGATAACACTACATTACGTCTACAGTGCATTTGGAAAATAAAGAAACGTCCCCAGTCTTGGGGCTCAAAAGCTGCTTGATGTTGATTTAAGTTTCTGACTCTCATGCCTCCTGTCGATCTGTGGAGAAACCAGTCGGGACGGAGGCCCCAAAACCTCAGAATGGTGCTAAAAGAATAGAAATACGGAGAAAATGTTTCTTTTATTGGGTAAAGTTGCATACCAAACTAAAAAAAGGAGTATATCTGCAACCACAAAGTCTATTTTAATAATATTGGTATCAAAATAAACAGTAATAATATTAATTAGAATTCACTTCCTGACCAATTGATGATTTAGTTCTTACATTGTTCATTTAATTCCAATTTAATTGCTGCTGACAAACTGTCATGTTGTTTTTCCTCTCTCTCATTTGTCTTAAACACTTTGCGAACAAACTTTGTATGACATATAAAGAGTGTAAATGTATTATTTATGGGTGTGTTGATTCACATTTTTTTGGTTGATTTGCAGATTTGATCAACTTTTAACACTAAAAAGACGATTCCCTAAATGTTGATTAGAGATCTCCTCGCCGCCATCCGGCCGTCTCTCTCCGGTTTATGACTCTTCTATTATTACGAGCCGGCCTACGCGTGTGTGTGTGTGTGGTGTGTGTGTGTGTGTGTGTGTGTGTGTGTGTGTGTGTGTGTGTGTGTGTGTGATTGTCAGCATCCAGTCAGGTGCCTCGACATCCCAACAATGCTTTTGACGGCGGCCCCTGGTAAGAATAGCTCCTCCACGGGGCCCCCGGCCCCCGGCCCCCGGCCCCCGGCCCCCGGCCCCCCGGCCCCCCGGCCCCCGGCCCCCGGCCCCCGGCCCCCGGCGGTGAGGAGACGTTTGAGGTGACTGCGAGTTCAGTGGCGAGCTTTGAGGGTCGGCGGCTCGGGAGCGTTGTTTAAAAAAAAAAAAGAAAAAAGAAGGATCTTTTCTGGAGAGTCCTGCTGGTTTCGCTCTCATGGGATCGGGGTCGGCGCTCAATGGGAACGATGGGAGCCGGAGATCTACTCTTCATCACGATGAGCCGCAATGTCTCCTTCATGGGTACGCTGCTTGTTCTGCTGAAGTGTTAGCGTATGTTAGCATACTGATGTTCATATATATGACAGATAAACAGTGAATGTAAAGCGCTAACAACTTACATTTATTACAATATCATATCATATATTCACAGTGAGTTACTGGTTACAGTTGCATTGCGTTTTCAAGAAGTCACTGTTTAATTTTACAGTAAGTTATTGTGAAATGACACAGTAGTTATGCCGCTATATTACGCTTGAAATTACTGTATTATACCGTAATTTGATGTGAAATAATTACAGTGAAATCCTGGAAATAATACGAATACATTCAACTTAATGTATTCTTATTATTTACAGGATTTCCAGGACATCAAAAAATATCATTTTCTTGAAATTTGTCCCTCTTTGTGTGATTTTGTCATGATCTTGATCATAAGAACAGTTTTTTATGTTCATGCATTTAAAAACAATAAGTTTTTCATGCGTGTTGAGTTTGATACATTTGGTTATTTTATTCATCCTATATAGTTTTCTTCTTCTACTACCCTCATTTAATCTCTCATTCATTCATTTATATTACTTGATTTTGACTTACCATGTCTCTCTTGTGTGCACTGCTGCTGTAATCCTGCAATTTCCCCACTGCGGGACTAATAAAGGATGATCTCATCTCATCCACGTGCTCGTTCCTCCTCCGCTGCAGGTAAGACCTGGTGGGTGCTGATGCTGGGCCTCCGCCTGCTCGTCCTGCTGCTGGCCGGCTTCTCGCTCTTCGGCGACGAGCAGGAGCGCTTCGTGTGCAACACCCTCCAGCCCGGCTGCTCCAACGCGTGCTTGGACGCGCTGGCCCCCGTGTCCGTGCTGCGCCTCTGGCTCGTGCAGCTCGTCCTCCTCTGCCTTCCCCACGCGCTGTTCGCGACCTACGTCGTGCACAAAGTGCTGTCGGAGCCGTCCCTCCACGGCCGCCCGCGTGAGCCGGGAGCGCCGAGCTTCCGCCGCGCCTACGTCCTGGTCGTCGTCCTGCGCCTCCTCCTGGAGGCGGCCTTCGGCGCGGGCCAGTTCTTCCTCTTCGGGTTGTCCGTCCCCAAGCGCTTCCTCTGCTACGAGGCCCCCTGCGCGTCCGGTGTGGAGTGCTACGTCTCCAGGCCCACGGAGAAGACCGCGATGCTCAACTTCATGCTGGCCGTGGCCTCCCTGTCCGCGCTGCTGAGCCTGGCGGACCTGGTGAGCTCCGCGAGGGCCGTGGTGAGGCGGAGGAGGAGACGGGAGATGCTGCTGGAGGAGATGAGCAAAGGGGAGCGGAGCAGCTCGCTCACCGCCACGACCACGAGCGAGGACGGCGATGTCCTCTCCAGCAGGAGAACGGGCTCAAACGGAGACGCTCTCCACGCGAAGGCGAAGGACGGAAGCGCCGCGGTGGAGACGTCTCGGCCGCCCACTCCCACTCGCAGTCCGGCGCCGACTCACTTCGTCCTCCACGGCCACCTGAGGCCTCCGCTGGCCCGGCGCCCCGACAGAGGACCGGGCCCCAGGGTGCCGACGCCCACGGGTGTCACAAAGCTGGACCGGGACACTCCGGGCCAACAGTCTGAGGGCAGTGACTCTCAAGACAAGAGGGCGTGGGTGTAGTGGACTCATTTATGACCTTCATTGGACAAAAGGTGGACAAACTAAATGAGCAACATCCAGCAAGCTAAGCAACATTAAGCTAGCAATATAGCTAAATATCCGGCATTAGCAAACTAAAGGAGATGGTGTCCGCTAGATAGGCAACGGTTTGCTATTCAGCAGAGCAGCTAAAGTTATTTTAGGTAAAATTGTATATTTTCAGCTTCTGAGTGGCCAAAATGTCAATTAGTGCAACTTTGAAGCGATCTCAGTTAGTTTCTTTTTTTAATTGTATTTGCTCGTCCATATGACTGCATGAACTCCAGATCATAGAAAACAAAGACATGTGTCAGGAGAGGTCAAGAGGTCGCAGGCTTATTTAACGGCCCTCCCCTCAGTTTCAGTGACTCATATTGAAATGATGTGAAAGGACGTTAAAGTAACTTAACAGGCAGAATACAGTGTAAAAAGTTTGGTTTATGGAGAAAAAGACGGTTAAACACACTAAAAACAACGGATCAAAAATCAACCATCATGTTTCCATCTTCAAATTAATTGGTTCGTTTTGTAGTTGTTGTTTTTTATAATGCATGCTTACCGAATGCTATTTTGTTTAATTAAAAATAATACAATGAGTGGATTGGTCATATATATCTCGTTCACAACGGCCCGAGCTGGTCCCAAAAGCACCGGCCTTGACCTTGAGGAAGCAGAAGCTGCGGCGCTCAAGCTGTTGTCCGGATGACAGACACACTGACCTGACCTCTGACCTCTGACCTCTGCCTTAGGAACAACCCCGGCTCGGATGACACCAGACCTTCAACCCTCCCGCCGCCGTCATGCAGCATTAGCTCAGCATGCTAACAGAGTCCCGACAGCTTGATCTGTACGACACTTAAAAAGGGATTTATGATCACGGACACATTTAACTTGACATTTAGGATATTTGTCTTCAAGGTTAGGTTCAACACCGTCAGAACGGCGCGAGGGCCTCGTGATTGAAATGTTTTCCGTCTGCGTACTTTCATTTTCCCCTTTGAGAGAAAACTGTTTTATTAGTTGTTTTATTGTTTTTCTCTATTTTCCAAAGCGTGCAAAACGTCATCCTGTCACAATAATTACAGGAATACAAATTGTAACCCGTGACCTTACCGCATGCCGCGCGGCCCTCTGGTTCTTCTTCTTCTGTGGTATTTGGGGCAGCCGAGACGTGCAGAAGCGTCGGCAGAGGGCGGCCAGCGGTCAGCGGTCGGTTCGGTTGCTCAGGGAAAGGCCTCTTCCGCCACTGGTGGAGGTCAAGAGCTCAGACATGCAACACCTGGTGACCCCACGTCCACACTGTCTCTTTAAGGTGTCCTTAAAGAGACAGTACACACAGAGACAACGCTGGTAGCAGTGTGTCCTTGGGTTGAGTCTCACCGTGTCGTCATGACATCAGCAACGCTGGTGAGTGATCTATAATAAGATGGAACAGTTTGCCAGGTGTATGTAGACACATAAGTAATATAATGGCATGTTTCACAATTGCATTATTGATCAAGTTATTACGTGAGTTGGTTTTATTACATTTTGCCATCAGGTGCAAATGTTATTAAATGTTCTGGTGTTGTTACATTTTGGATTTAGGAACCTGTCTGCACTCACTAGTTTGTCACGTCATGGGGAAAGAGGAATTGACTGAAAATAAATATATATATATAAAAATATATCTTCATGTTTTAGATGGTATAGTAAAAAATAAAACTAATATAAAAGTCCCAAATTAGGCAATATTTGACTAATGATGGTAATTATTACTCATTGATTTAATAACCACAGTTTTGGGGACTGAAACCCAACTTTAGTGAAATAAATCTTTTAAGCGTTGGCCCTTGAATGAGCCTCAGGTTGTCCTCGCCTTGTGTAACCTGAGGCTCGTGTTGCTGGCACCGCCATCTAGTGGTCAAAGTAAATATTGCTGTGTACAAAGGACCTACGGAGAGAAATTAAAAGTTACCTTAGAAGTGTGAGAATATCAATAACTTTACTCCCCATACCACACTACAGTATTGTCTAATTTTAATGATTAATAAATGTACTATAGCCTATTTGTTGAAAGATGAAATTATATAGCTTTCAGTGGCCTTTTTTCCAACTATATATGCATCTTACGGCTTATGGCTCTCCCAGGCTGGCCCGCGTGAGGTCAATCAAAAAATGAAAAATAAATAAATAAGGTGCACGCCATGAATGCAATACAAACGGCACTGCTTTTACTTTGAAGGCGATTTATTTATGTAAATCTTACGCAGCCTCACGACGGGCAGTGTTGCCGACCTGGAGACTGAAGTGAAAGCGTATTGTTCTGCAGTTTCTGTTCTCAGCGAGCAGCGGGTGCTGCCGCGAGACCTCCGCCTCCCGAGGAGCCTCGCTGCAGGCTCCGCCTCCAGATTGAAAATTAATCGCGCAAAGCCGCCGCGGATCTGACCTGCGGTCTGATCCACTATGGCAGAGCACTTTAAGTCAGGATCACTTCTGGATCTTTACTCTTCTCTCAAAGAGGAGAACTTTCCTCACATGAGGAGGCCTGCTCAGAAGATGTTGGTTCTCGTTGGATCTACCGACATGAGAACAAACATTCTAGTGATGAAGGTCAACAGATCAGATCCTCTCACTGATACCTGTCAGCTGTCACATCTCCACCTCATTCCACCAGACGTCATGCTCTTGTTCAAGCCAACACAGACTGGACTTTTCTCACCGAGTAAGAACAACTGAACTGGAAAACATCAAAAGCACTTATTGCTTTTGATTAAAGTTAATAAATTGCTGGTCTTTAACATACATTAAGGTAAGGTTTTTTTTACTTATTTTCATAGCCTTATTGTAACATGTATTCTTACCAGTAGCAGCTCAAAACCATATAATTTACATTTTTTTAATAAAGTAATAACATTAATATTGAGTTAATTGAATGAAGTTCAGACTATTGGTTCGGCCCTCCACAACGGTCAAAATTTCTCATGTGGCCCCTTGGGAAAATTAATTGCTCACCCCAGACTGTAATGATGAAGTGACTATGTAGACTGTAATAATGAAGTGACTATGTAGACTGTAATAATGAAGTGACTATGTAGACTGTAGTAATGAAGTGACTATGTAGACTGTAATAATGAAGTGACTATGTAGACTGTAGTAATGAAGTGACTATGTAGACTGTAGTGATGAAGTGACTATGTAGACTGTAATGATGAAGTGACTATGTAGACTGTAGTGATGAAGTGACTATGTAGACTGTAGTAATGAAGTGACTATGTAGACTGTAATAATGAAGTGACTATGTAGACTGTAGTAATGAAGTGACTATGTAGACTGTAATAATGAAGTGACTATGTAGACTGTAGTAATGAAGTGACTATGTAGACTGTAATGATGAAGTGACTATGTAGACTGTAATAATGAAGTGACTATGTAGACTGTAGTAATGAAGTGACTATGTAGACTGTAATAATGAAGTGACTATGTAGACTGTAGTAATGAAGTGACTATGTAGACTGTAATGATGAAGTGACTATGTAGACTGTAGTGATGAAGTGACTATGTAGACTGTAGTAATGAAGTGACTATGTAGACTGTAATAATGAAGTGACTATGTAGACTGTAGTGATGAAGTGACTATGTAGACTGTAGTAATGAAGTGACTATGTAGACTGTAGTGATGAAGTGACTATGTAGACTGTAATAATGAAGTGACTATGTAGACTGTAATGATGAAGTGACTATGTAGACTGTAGTAATGAAGTGACTATGTAGACTGTAGTAATGAAGTGACTATGTAGACTGTAATGATGAAGTGACTATGTAGACTGTAATGATGAAGTGACTATGTAGACTGTAGTAATGAAGTGACTATGTAGACTGTAGTAATGAAGTGACTATGTAGACTAGTAATGAAGTGACTATGTAGACTGCAGTAATGAAGTGACTATGTAGACTGTAGTAATGAAGTGACTATGTAGACTGTAGTAATGAAGTGACTATGTAGACTGTAGTAATGAAGTGACTATGTAGACTGTAGTAATGAAGTGACTATGTAGACTGTAATAATGAAGTGACTATGTAGACTGTAATGATGAAGTGAATATGTAGACTGTAGTGATGAAGTGACTATGTAGACTGTAGTAATGAAGTGACTATGTAGACTGTAATAATGAAGTGACTATGTAGACTGTAGTAATGAAGTGACTATGTAGACTGTAATGATGAAGTGACTATGTAGACTGTAATGATGAAGTGACTATGTAGACTGTAGTAATGAAGTGACTATGTAGACTGTAGTAATGAAGTGACTATGTAGACTGTAATGATGAAGTGACTATGTAGACTGTAATGATGAAGTGACTATGTAGACTGTAGTGATGAAGTGACTATGTAGACTGTAGTAATGAAGTGACTATGTAGACTGTAATAATGAAGTGACTATGTAGACTGTAGTAATGAAGTGACTATGTAGACTGTAATAATGAAGTGACTATGTAGACTGTAATGATGAAGTGACTATGTAGACTGTAGTGATGAAGTGACTATGTAGACTGTAGTAATGAAGTGACTATGTAGACTGTAATGATGAAGTGACTATGTAGACTGTAGTAATGAAGTGACTATGTAGACTGTAATAATGAAGTGACTATGTAGACTGTAATGATGAAGTGACTATGTAGACTGTAGTGATGAAGTGACTATGTAGACTGTAGTAATGAAGTGACTATGTAGACTGTAATGATGAAGTGACTATGTAGACTGTAGTAATGAAGTGACTATGTAGACTGTAGTAATGAAGTGACTATGTAGACTGTAATGATGAAGTGACTATGTAGACTGTAATAATGAAGTGACTATGTAGACTGTAGTAATGAAGTGACTATGTAGACTGTAATAATGAAGTGCCTATGTAGACTGTAGTAATGAAGTGACTATGTAGACTGTAATGATGAGGTGACTATGTAGACTGTAGTAATGAAGTGACTATGTAGACTGTAATAATGAAGTGACTATGTAGACTGTAGTAATGAAGTGACTATGTAGACTGTAATGATGAAGTGACTATGTAGACTGTAGTAATGAAGTGACTATGTAGACTGTAGTAATGAAGTGACTATGTAGACTGTAATGATGAAGTGACTATGTAGACTGTAGTAATGAAGTGACTATGTAGACTGTAGTAATGAAGTGACTATGTAGACTGCAGTAATGAAGTGACTATGTAGACTGTAGTAATGAAGTGACTATGTAGACTGTAATAATGAAGTGACTATGTAGACTGTAGTGATGAAGTGACTATGTAGACTGTAGTAATGAAGTGACTATGTAGACTGTAATAATGAAGTGACTATGTAGACTGTAATAATGAAGTGACTATGTAGACTGTAGTGATGAAGTGACTATGTAGACTGTAGTAATGAAGTGACTATGTAGACTGTAGTAATGAAGTGACTATGTAGACTGTAATAATGAAGTGACTATGTAGACTGTAGTAATGAAGTGACTATGTAGACTGTAGTGATGAAGTGACTATGTAGACTGTAGTAATGAAGTGACTATGTAGACTGTAGTAATGAAGTGACTATGTAGACTGTAGTGATGAAGTGACTATGTAGACTGTAGTAATTAAGTGACTATGTAGACTGTAGTAATGAAGTGACTATGTAGACTGTAGTAATGAAGTGACTATGTAGACTGTAATAATGAAGTGACTATGTAGACTGTAATAATGAAGTGACTATGTAGACTGTAGTAATGAAGTGACTATGTAGACTGTAATAATGAAGTGACTATGTAGACTGTAGTAATGAAGTGACTATGTAGACTGTAATAATGAAGTGACTATGTAGACTGTAGTAATGAAGTGACTATGTAGACTGTAATAATGAAGTGACTATGTAGACTGTAGTAATGAAGTGACTATGTAGACTGTAATAATGAAGTGACTATGTAGACTGTAGTAATGAAGTGACTATGTAGACTGTAGTGATGAAGTGACTATGTAGACTGTAGTAATGAAGTGACTATGTAGACTGTAGTGATGAAGTGACTATGTAGACTGTAGTAATGAAGTGACTATGTAGACTTTAGTGATGAAGTGACTATGTAGACTTTAGTGATGAAGTGACTATGTAGACTGTAGTAATGAAGTGACTATGTAGACTGTAATAATGAAGTGACTATGTAGACTGTAGTGATGAAGTGACTATGTAGACTGTAATGATGAAGTGACTATGTAGACTGTAGTAATGAAGTGACTATGTAGACTGTAGTAATGAAGTGACTATGTAGACTGTAGTGATGAAGTGACTATGTAGACTGTAATGATGAAGTGACTATGTATACTGTAGTAATGAAGTGACTATGTAGACTGTAATAATGAAGTGACTATGTAGACTGTAATGATGAAGTGACTATGTAGACTGTAGTAATGAAGTGACTATGTAGACTGTAATGATGAAGTGACTATGTAGACTGTAATAATGAAGTGACTATGTAGACTGTAGTGATGAAGTGACTATGTAGACTGTAGTAATGAAGTGACTATGTAGACTGTAGTGATGAAGTGACTATGTAGACTGTAATAATGAAGTGACTATGTAGACTGTAATAATGAAGTGACTATGTAGACTTTAGTGATGAAGTGACTATGTAGACTGTAGTAATGAAGTGACTATGTAGACTGTAGTGATGAAGTGACTATGTAGACTGTAATGATGAAGTGACTATGTAGACTGTAATAATGAAGTGACTATGTAGACTGTAGTGATGAAGTGACTATGTAGACTGTAGTAATGAAGTGACTATGTAGACTGTAGTGATGAAGTGACTATGTAGACTGTAGTAATGAAGTGACTATGTAGACTGTAGTAATGAAGTGACTATGTAGACTGTAGTGATGAAGTGACTATGTAGACTGTAATGATGAAGTGACTATGTAGACTGTAATAATGAAGTGACTATGTAGACTGTAGTGATGAAGTGACTATGTAGACTGTAGTAATGAAGTGACTATGTAGACTGTAATAATGAAGTGACTATGTAGACTGTAATTTTGAAGTGACTATGTAGACTGTAATAATGAAGTGACTATGTAGACTGTAGTAATGAAGTGACTATGTAGACTGTAGTGATGAAGTGACTATGAAGACTGTAATGATGAAGTGACTATGTAGACTGTAGTGATGAAGTGACTATGTAGACTGTAGTAATGAAGTGACTATGAAGACTGTAATGATGAAGTGACTATGTAGACTGTAGTGATGAAGTGACTATGTAGACTGTAGTAATGAAGTGACTATGAAGACTGTAATGATGAAGTGACTATGAAGACTGTAATGATGAAGTGACTATGTAGACTGTAATAATGAAGTGACTATGTAGACTGTAATGATGAAGTGACTATGTAGACTGTAATGATGAAGTGACTATGAAGACCAGGGGTGTCAAACTCATTTTAGTGAAGGGGCCGCATGCTGCCCATTTTGACCTCAAGTGGGCCGGACCAGTAAAATCACAGCGTAATAACGCATACATACATAATGACAATATTTCTCTCTGTTTAAATCATTGGTGAAGGTTTTTGGATGATAAACCCTGTTTTAAGGTCTTTCTTCAATAAACTAGAAACGTTAAGACCAACAATTCAGACATCAGCCCACTGTTTACCTGCCTGGGCTCTCCTCTGCAGATTCCCTCGAAATTAGGCAATATGGTTAGTAAACTCAGTGTTGTGATCAATTGTGATTGTAATCAGTTGTATTTGTGGCTCAATGGTTAACATGCATGTCTTACAATCAGAGGATCAGCAGTTCTAAACCTGACTGTGGTATTTTTTTTCTTTTTTTAAATTTTTTAACAATTATCCCGCTGGCCAGACTGGAACCCCTGGTGGGCCGGATCCGTATGTTTGACACCCCTGATGTAGACTGTAATGCAATCACACTTCCACAAAGTGGGGGGCAATCACTTTTTCACACAGGGCCATGTAGGTTTTGATTTTATTTTCTCCTTAATAATAAAAACCTTAATTTTAAAACTGCATTTTGTGTTTACTTGTGTTATCTTTGTCTAATATTTAAATTTGTTTGATGATCTGAAACATTTAAGTGTGACAAACATGCAAAAAGATAAGGAATCAGGAAGGGGGCATACACACCACTGTATTTATAATTTTGAACAAAGGTTAATTGTTATTTCACAAGTTTCAAAAAGTGCCCCCAATTTGTATCTAAATGCCCCTGGATTTCAGTCTGTTGGGGCAAAAATTGTCCCCTAAAAAAATATGTAAATTTCCTACCCTGGTTGTTGTGTTACCTGACTATTACTGAGGGGCATTAGAACACATCTCTTAAAGGATTTTTATTTTATTTTAATATTATTAACTATAGTAACATCTATGGTGTTACGGGTCAATTTCGTCCCATATATATTTACTTCAAGAAAAAGGCTAAAAAGTATTTTTTTTCAGCAATAGAACTTTAATACAAACACAAAATGAAAAGCAGAACAAGTCATAACACAGCATATATATTTGCAATGTCAAAAGAACAACAACCAATCAAGCAAATCTTATTTTTTAGAACTGGGTCAAAACCGACCCTAACAACACAAAGGTCATCATTTCAACCATTTCATAATTTAGTGAAATTTTTTGTTTTTGTTTTATTTAGTTGAAATAGAGGTTCCTGACAAAGAGCCTTGATGCAATAAACACATTTATGTGGCTCTTTTATGCATTTAAACCTAAAACGGGTCGGTGCCGACCCGAACACAAGAGGAAGGTGAATACAAGTCCGTGTCCTGTGTCCCGTGTCCATCATTGGGAGGCCTGCGAGGCTTCGTATGACCTAGAGGTTTTGTGAGAAACTTTCACGATTTGGATCTTCACGGTCCCGTGATCGTCAAAGGAAATTGTTGAAACATCAGCAGAGACGTACGTCAATGGGAGTGTTGTGAGACGTACTCTCGTACGCGGGTCATTTTGACCCCGGGACAACGTACGGCATATATACATATACATACATATACACTCGTACGTGGGTCTTTTTGACCCCAGGACAACGGGAGGGTTAATTACAAATTAAGTAAAATCATGAAGTAATATAATAAACAAAATTCTAATAAAATAAAAACTTTCCTTAATTACAGAATGAAGCAAAATGCATATGATTTAAGCATATTCCTTAATAACAACATTCTTATGAATTAAGCAAAATCCTCAATTATAGAAAAACAAGCAAAATCCTGAATAACAACATTCTTATGAAATAAGCAAAATCCTTAATTATAAAAAACAAGCAAAATCCTGATAACAACATTCTTATGAAATAAGCAAAATCCTTAATTATAAAAAACAAGCAAAATCCTGATAACAACATTCTTATGAAATAAGCAAAATCCTTAATTATAAAAAACAAGCAAAATCCTGATAACAACATTCTTATGAAATAAGCAAAATCCTTAAATATAAAAAAACTAGCAAAATCCTGATAACATTCTTATGAAATAAGCAAAATCCTTAACCTCTTTAACCCCGATCCCCGCGGCGCCCATTATCGGACATGAAAAGAGAAGAATAAGTCAAGTGACGTTTCCTAAAGTATCTCAAGAACCACAACGTTGATTAACTTCATTTAAATATCTGAAATACAGTAACGCCTTGTGGGAAGAGTTATAGCCGAACAGAAAAAATTAAATGTACCGTTAATTTTATGTAATTACATAAACCCCGTAACGTCGCCGTCATTTTCGGCGGCGACCGTAACGTTTTACTACAGCGTTCATAAGAACACTTTACAAAGTGGGATTTCAATAAAAGACACCTCTTTGTAACCCTACGAGCTTGTAGGAGTCTAATGAAGCAAAACAAATCTTTAATTTTTGTATATTAGTCCCTGAAAAATCCCAATGCACCCGGGCTGTTTCTTTTCCTACTTCCTTGTTACGTTTTAGACTCTGCAGGCTTCTGTGAAGGTGGGAGGTTTCTTAGACTGTGTCACACGCCTTCGTCAGAGCTTTATGCACATTGTATTACCCAGCATGCACCAAACAAATGGCGAAAAGACATAAAGCTTATAACTTTTACATTTTTGAACCGAAAGACACAGTTATCTGACTAAAACTCCATGGTAACTCCCCAATGCTTTGTTTTATTGTGATTTCTCTTGCAGATTCAGATTATGTAAGTCATTATCTTTACAAAGAGGGGTCTTACAACTCTGCAGGTTGTTGTTTAGGCCTTGAAGCATCTGGAAAAACTCGGGGACCGCTCGAGAAGGCATTTTTGGAAATCTTGCTCATATCATATCATGCATAGTTATGATAAAAATATGTGATAAAAGTGAGTTATTTGAAAATATTCCTTTTCTTTCACAAATAAATTCTGAAAAAAATGATATAAAATAACACAACTATTAGAACTCTAGGGGGTTCATACGATTACTTGAAGAATGGGTACAGGGAACCCCAGACCTAACATAATGTTGTTAACCCCAGAGCCCCACGTATGGGGGCTCTGGGGTTAACAACATTATGAAACAGGTCAAATCTATAATATATCTTTAAATTCTGTAATTACAAAATGTTGTCAATGCAAAAAGTACAAAAATAAGAAGAATTCTTGTGAAACAAGTAAAACTCTTGATTATAAAAGATAAGTAAAATCCTGAAGTACTACAATGAGCTAAATAGTCAAATGTCTTGAAGTTCCCCTCAAGTCAGAACAAATGACAAATACATGAGATGTTTGGGACTGATCTCAGCGGTGTGTATTATTATGAATATATATATATATATATATATATATTAGATATTATTGATTATTGTTTAATATCTCACATTAACAATGTTCCTGATTGTCTTTGGATCCTGAGACCCGGATGCTTGGACTCTGGTAAACCTGATCTCAAGTCTAGTTTTAAATGAAGCTTCATGTCTGAGGTGTTGTTAAAGGTTCTCGTCTCCAGCAGGAACCAATGGGCTTGGAGCTGAGAGCCACAGACAGGAAGTCAGAACCTATGAGGAGAGCCCTTGTTGAGAGGAAGAAGGACCGGCTGTAATGGTGTGATATCATATTCCTTCTGGTTTCAACATGCGTATGAAAGTGAGCTGCTGGTGGTCGTGGTATGAATCATCTGGATGTAGAGGAGCTGCTTGGAGGAGCTACTCTGCTCCCTGAGCTCCTTCTTCTGCAGCAGGAACACCCAGGTTATAATAATCCATCTCGATGTCCTCCCGTCTGCCCGGCGTCTGCCCCCTGGTGGCCTGGAGAGACATGACAGCACAGTCCTGTCTTAATTTCACAAACACACACGAGAGCTTCATTCCAGTCGCTGGTCTCAACAACAGGGTGTCATACCTTCCAGAGGCAGTAGAGGGCAGTGTTCACCAGCAGCAGAGTCAGCGGCAGGACGACAGCTTTGATGATGAGAGGGGTTGGATCTGATGGAGCACATGACATCATCACATCACATCATCACATGACATCATCACATCACATGACATCATCACATCACCACATGACATCATCACATGACATCATCGCATGACATCATCACATCACATGACATCATCATATGACATCATCACATCACATGAGATCATCTCATGACATGATATCATCTCATCACATGACATCATCACATCACATGACATCATCACATCACCACATGACATCATCACATGACATCATTACATCACATGACATCATCTCATGACATCATCACATCACATGACATCACCTCAAGCTGCAGCGTTCCAACAGCTCCCAGTGAACCTGAAGCCTACATCACGGATGTTTTTCATGCTCTTGTGGACCAATCAGCATGGAGACAGGTAGCTTACCTGGGACAGTGAGGGAGAGCAGACGGCTCTCAGAGGAGAAGTCATGAGAGGAAACAGAGACGTGATAAACACAGCTGTAGCTTCCTTGGTGGGCGGGCTCTGCAGCAGGAAACAGGAAGTGGGCAGAGTGATTGACAGCTGGCTGGGTGGAGTTGTGAGCCGTGTTGGAGGAGCTGAAGGTGAGCTGGAAGGAGCCTCCTGGGTACTGTGGCTGGATGGAGCAGCAGATTGTGAAGGCGGAGCCCCTGAGCACCTGAGCCCCCTGCTGCTGGGCCTCGGAGACCCCGTCCATGGAGGAGCACACAGAGATGATTGGCTGAAGCAGCAGGTCTGTAAACACAGAGATGATGGAAGTTCATTTACCCTCCATTGATCAAGATGGAGCCTGAAGAAGAACCTGATGCCACAGGCTGAAGACAGACAGACAGGCTGAAGACAGACAGACAGGCTGAAGACAGACAGGCTGAAGACAGACAGGCTGAAGACAGACAGGCTGAAGACAGACAGGCTGAAGACAGACAGACAGGCTCAATTCAGATGTGTCCATGTTACAGGCTGTGTATGTGTCCATCAGTGGCAGGCCGTGCGTTTCCTACCTGCGCTTCAAATCACTCTATCAGCTGTTAAAGCCCCTCTATTTTAACCACTTTTACAAGAAAAAAAGGCGCGGCCACTCCATGGAGCGATGTTCCATTATGCAGCACGCCAGTCACATTTAGTAATAACAAAACAATCCAACAAAACTAAAACCCTGCACACACACACATCTCCAGCAGCAGCTGCACCGTGGAGGGGAGAGGCCCAGCCCCGGCTGACCAGCAGCAACAACAGCGCTGTGTGTGAAATACGACAATCAAGAGAAGTAGAGTCATTTATATATACTTCTATACAACCAGAGGAGTCGCCCCCTGGTGGCCAGGAGAGAGAATGCAGCTTTAACATGACGCATAGACTTCTATACAACCAGAGCAACATGATAGTGGAAACAGAACAAAACGTGACTTCAGTTAAAAACAGTTTCCATGAACTTCCATGAAGTTCAAAGTCTTCAGAGGAAGATGTTCAGTTTTAGAGCCAATCAGAACGAAGGTTTGTGTTTTTGTTACATTGTTACATTCAATCTGGTTAGTGTTGGTTTCAAGTTACAATGATGTCATCAACTACGTCCTGTTTTCATCACCAGCGCTCCTGCCCAGCTGTGATTGGCCAGTCAGCATTAGAGGGGCGGGACTTAGTGAAGAGCCAATTGAAAGCGTAATCCCTATCATTAATAACCGTCTCAGGATAACCCTGGGTCTCTGAGTGAGGTCTCTGAGCACACCGCCCTTCTTGCTTCTGACAGGTGGAGGAACTACACTTGAAAATGGTGAGTTGGGCTAAATGGTGTTGAAAGCGTGTGTCAATTATTGGATGCCTGGTGTAGCCTCCGGAAGAACTCAGTTCAACAACTTCTCTCGCTCTCTAAATTTATTTACTAAATGATCACAAGCAAAGTAATAGGCGCTGCAGTTGCAAAAGCAGTGAGTGATACAGCAACACGCAGGTTGGGCAAAGAACAACTGCCCCACCAACGGAAGTGTTGCCTTTCATACTCAGGTTATCGTCACAGGTTCGTCTCGCCTCGTCCTAACATCTGATTCGCTCTATCCTGTCCAGAGGAGGAGAATCCCGTGTTCTCATCTTTTCTCACAAGACTGGAACACAACGACCAGTCTGCTTCCATAATGTCAACATACTGATAAACAGGTGTGGTGTTGAAGTGTGCAGGCGTGTGACTAACTTCCCTTGGGAACTGGACATTTCATAGACACAACCACCTCCAGCTGCATAGCTGTGTTATACTGACCTCGCTAACCTGAACTTTAATAGACATGAAGAGTGAAGGAGAATATCTGCAGAATATAAGGATTTATATTATCAGTGTAATGACTGATGTGGTGGCAGTGGAGCTTCAGAAGGGGCTTCAGTTCTCAGAGAACCAGGGTTATACTGTAACCACACCTGCTCTGTCCTGCAGCACATAGTCAGCTGTTAGACGTTGTTTAGGTCTGGTTACTACATGACGTGTTCACACAATGAAGGAGTCACATGGTCATCCACAAACAACAACATGGACTCTGTGGTCAGCTGATCATGTCCAGTCCCTTTGGACCAATCAGCATGGAGACAGGTAGCTTACCTGGGACAGTGAGGGAGAGCAGACGGCTCTCAGAGGAGAAGTCATGAGAGGAAACAGAGACGTGATAAACACAGCTGTAGCTTCCTTGGTGGGCGGGCTCTGCAGCAGGAAACAGGAAGTGGGCAGAGTGATTGACAGCTGGCTGGGTGGAGTTGTGAGCCGTGTTGGAGGAGCTGAAGGTGAGCTGGAAGGAGCCTCCTGGGTACTGTGGCTGGATGGAGCAGCAGATGGTGAAGCTGGAGCCCCTGAGCACCTGAGCCCCCTGCTGCTGGGCCTCGGAGACCCCGTCCATGGAGGAGCACACAGAGATGATTGGCTGAAGCAGCAGGTCTGTAAACACAGAGATGATGGAAGTTCATTTACCCTCCATTGATCAAGATGGAGCCTGAAGAAGAACCTGATGCCACAGGCTGAAGACAAACAGGCTGAAGACAGACAGGCTGAAGACAGACAGACAGGCTGAAGACAGACAGACAGACAGGCTGAAGACAGACAGGTTGAAGACAGACAGACAGACAGACAGACATGTGTGTCCTGACAGGACATGCTGGAAACACTGCTGTCATAGATGATGTCACTGATGGGCTTACCTGAGCAGGTGAGATCCAGGATGGAGGAAGAGGAATGTGATGTTAAACAATCTCTCAGAGCAGATCCAGACTGAAGACAGTCAGAGTAGATCCACCACTTAGGTCTCTCTGAGGACTCTTCTCTCCGTTTCACAGAAACAGCAGAGCCACAGTCCAGATTTCTACAGACAACAGCTGCTTCCTTCAGGGTCCAGTCAGAACCATCTACTGGTCTCCAGTCTCCTTGATGCTTCACCTCCAGTGATCCTTCACAGCGACTGGCTCCTCCCACCAACCTGACAGGTTCTGAACAGAAAGCAGAGAGTCGTCAGTAAAGAACAAAGTGAGTTCCAGGAGAACAGAGATGAAGCAGATCAAAGCTGCAGCTCCTCTTCTACCTGAGCAGGTGAGTCCAACAGCTTTGCCAGGTGAGCAGGTGTTTCTCTCTGAGCCTGAGCTTCTACAGTCCAGGAGAGCAGACTCATGGCCTCCACACTGGAACTCTTTGGTCCACATTGGAGCCTCCACTTCTCCATAGAGCGCCCCCTGGAGGACTGAAGGAGCGCCACAGCCAAGCTCCCTACAGACCACCTCTGCATCCTGCTGGTCAAAGTCCTCTTCACACACGGAGGACCCCCACTGGTTAGACTGGGTAGACTGGTTAGACTGGGTAGACTGGTTATACTGGGTGGACTGGGTAGACTGGGTAGACCTCACCTCCAGTCTACCTGAACACAGACTGGTTCCATTCAGCAGCCTGACAGAGTCTGGAGAGATGAGAGGAGATGAAAGAGATGAAAGACACCAGACAGTAAATATCATTCTGTCTCATGTTTCTAGAAGATCTGTGACCCAGAACATGAATCTGTTGATGAAATGACCCCTAAAGTCTAGAGATGGAGCTGGACTCTCTCCGTGAGGAGGCTCTCAGGGTGAAGCGGTGTGGAGATACTGACGAGCCCCCGGCTGAGCTGCTCTAAGTTGTGACCAGTAGGTCACTGGTGCCTGTTATGGTGGAAACCAGTGAATGAGAGAGCTGTCCAGCTGGAGGAGGAGTCCTTTCTGCTGGTTGCTGGTTGGACCAGAGGACTCCTGGAGCAGCAGACATGGAGGTCTCATATAAAGACTTCTTGCTGCATTCTGCACCTGATTTACTGAGCAGCAGCTGGACGGACGACGACGCCCATTATATTGATCTATAATATCAAATGTTTTCATCATTTGAAGGCTAGACAGTTAACTGCTGTTAGATATCCGGTGGTCTGTGGACGCTGTGTTTTTGTGCATCCTCGTGTACACTGTACCATCAACTTTCTGCAGCAGTTAACTGTCTAGCTGAAGACAGACAGACAGGCTGAAGACAGACAGACAGGCTGAAGACAGACAGACAGACAGACAGACAGGCGGAAGACAGACAGACAGACAGACAGGCGGAAGACAGACAGGCGGAAGACAGACAGACAGACAGGCTGAAAACAGACAGACAGACAGACAGACAGGCTGAAAACAGACAGGCTGAAGACAAACAGACAGACAGACAGGCTGAAGACAAACAGACAGACAGACAGGCTGAAGACAAACAGACAGACAGACAGGTGTCTCCTGACAGGACATGCTGGAAACACTGCTGTCATAGATGATGTCACTGATGGGCTTACCTGAGCAGGTGAGATCCAGGATGGAGGAAGAGGAAGCTGATATTAAACAATCTCTCAGAGCAGATCCAGACTGAAGACAGAGAGAGTTGATCCACCACTTAGGTCTCTGTGAGGACTCTTCTCTCAGTCTCACAGAAACAGCAGAGCCACAGTCCAGATCTCTACAGACATCATCTGCTTCTTTCAGGGTCCAGAAAGAACCATGACCTGGTCTCCAGTCTCCTTGAGGCTTCACCTCCAGTGTTCCTGCACAGCGACTGGCTCCTCCCACCAACCTGACAGATTCTGAACAGAAATTAAGAAATTAATTTAACGAAGAAAACATCAAACTAAAACTTGACTTCTGATTCTTCTTCATTGAGTCTTTATTTCTCTTTTCTTTCTCTATTTACCTGTTGATGTGTGGTTTCCTTCAGCCGGGAGTCCTGGAGAGAGAGACAATATTAATAATAATAATAATAATAATAATAATAATAATAATAATTTCAACTTATATAGTGTAGAGTTGGGAAACAGCGAGACAGTAGACGTAGTTGCAGTCGAGGTAGTTTACTGGAACTCCACATAACATGTACAATACTTGTGCATCAAGATAGCGGCAGCGCAACAAAACCCAATTACCGGAAACACCAAACCCCCCAGCTCTTAAAGGCACAGTAGCTCTCAGGTGAATGTCTCTCACAGTCCGTATGTGGGTCACCACACAGGCCCCCCCAGAATTCACCCAACCAAAAGTGCAATAGACGAAAGGCAGTGCACAGAGTCTGACTCAAAAAGGCAAAGTCAACGTGGCGGGGGGCGGACCAAACGGCCGAAACGGCTGCGCTTCGCAGCAGGGGACTCCAGTGGGGCCGGGGCAGGGACAGAGGTCGGGGCAGGGGGCGGGGCTGAAACAGGGGGCCGCCCCCGATGTGGGGGCAGGGCCAACTGGACGGGCACATCAATGTCTAAATGAGCAGGCTTGAGACGGTCGATAGCGACTCTCTCCGGCCTGCCCCCCCTGTCCACAACAAAGTTCTTAGCGCCCGCTTCCAGGACACGGAAGGGGCCGTCGTAGGGGGGCTGCAGCGGAGACCGATGGCTGTCATGACGGATGAAGACATACCTCGCCGCTGGCAGGTCCCTGGGGACATAGGACTGGGGGAGGCAGTGGCGAGTCGTCGGGACAGGAACGAAGGCGTCGGCGACGCCCCGGGACACAGTTCGGTGAGAGGAGGCGGACCAGGGTGCAGTCGCGTCCGGCAGAAACTCCCCCGGGACCCGCAGGGGCTGGCCGTATACCAGCTCGGCGGATGAGGCCTGGAGGTCTTCCTTGGGGGCAGAGCGGAGACCGAGCATGACCCACGGGAGGCGGTCAATCCAGTCGGCGCCCGTAAGGCTGGCACGAAGAGCGGCCTTCATGTCAGGATGGAATCTCTCACAAAGTCCATTAGCCTGCGGATTGTACGCCGTAGTGCGGTGAATCTTCACCCCCAGGTGCTCAGCAACTGCAGTCCAGAGCTCCGAGGTGAACTGGGGGCCCCTGTCGCTCGTGATGTCACCCGGCGTGCCAAAGCGGGCCACCCAGCACCCGATGAATGCCCGGGCGACCTCCGCTGCTGTAGTGGAGGACAGGGGGACAGCTTCCGGCCACCTGGTGGTCCTGTCCACCATGGTGAGAAGGTGAGTATATCCGCGGGAGGGGGGCAGGGGGCCCACCAGGTCCACATTCACGTGGTCGAAGCGCCTCTCCGGCACCACAAACGGTGCCAAAGGGGCTTTTGTATGGCGGTGCACCTTAGCGCGCTGGCACGCAACGCAAGAGCCAGCCCAGGCTCTAACGTCCTTCCGGAGACCAGGCCAAACGAACCTGACGCCCACCAGCTTAGCCGAGGCCTTCACCCCAGGGTGGGAAAGGCCGTGGATGGTGTCGAAAACCCGCCGCCGCCAGGCAGCAGGCACCAGCGGGCGCGGCTGACCGGTAGAGGTGTCGCAGAGGAGGGTGACGTTGGCTGTGTCGAACACCACGTCCTCCAGCCGTAGTGCAGTAGGAGCCGACCGGAAGGCTTGAATGTCTGAGTCCGTGGCTTGGTCCGCCGCCATGGCGGCGTAGTCGAGCCCCAAGTGGACGGACCCGACGACCACCCGAGAGAGGCAGTCGGCGACAAAGTTGTCCTTGCCCGAGTCCGTGGCTTGGTCCGCCGCCATGGCGGCGTAGTCGAGCCCCAAGTGGACGGACCCGACGACCACCCGAGAGAGGCAGTCGGCGACAAAGTTGTCCTTGCCCGACACGTGCTGGATGTCCGTGGTGAACTCGGAAATCGCCGAGAGCTGACGCTGCTGACGCCCCGACCACGGTTCCGCGGTCTTGGCCATGGAGAACGTCAGTGGCTTGTGATCCATGAACGCAGTGAAACGCCTGCCCTCCAACAAGAACCTAAAGTGTCTGGTGGCAAGGAAAAGTCCCAACAGTTCCCTGTCAAAGGTGCTGTATTTGCGCTCGTTCTCACGGAGCTGTTTGCTGAAAAACGTCAGCGGCTGCCAGGCGCCCCCCACCCACTGCTCGCACACCGCCCCCACCGCGTAGTCAGAGGCGTCCGTGGTGAGGGCGATGGGGGCAGCGGGAGACGGGTGCGCCAGCAGAGCAGCGTCGGCCAGCGCGGCCTTGGCCGCAGTGAAGGCTATGTCCATCTCCGAGGTCCAGTCCAACACATCCTTGGTCAGCTTTCCCCGCAGGGCTTCGTACATAGGGCGCATGAGGTGGGCAGCATGGGGAAGGAAACGGTTGTAAAAGTTCACCATGCCCAGAAACTCCTGCAGAGACTGTACGGTGAGGGGGCGAGGGAAACCCGCGACGGCCTCCACCCTGGCGGGAAGGGGGACGGCTCCCCGCGGAGTGACGTGGTGGCCGAGGAAGGTGATGGACAACAGGCCAAACTGGCACTTAGCTGGGTTGACGATGAGGCCATGTTCGCTGAGGCGCTCGAACAGCTGCCGGAGGTGAGTCATGTGTTCCTCCCTGGATGCACTGGCCACTAGAATGTCATCTAAATAAACAAACAAAAAAGGCATGTCCCGAAGAACGGAGTCCATCAGGCGCTGAAACGTCTGCGCCGCCCCCTTGAGGCCAAACGGCATCCGCAAAAACTCAAAAAGTCCAAAGGGCGTGATGACGGCCGTCTTTGGGACATCCTGTGGGTGGACTGGCACCTGGTGGTACCCCCGCACCAGGTCCACCTTGGAGAAGACGACGGCCCCTGCCAGGTGGGCAGAGAAGTCCTGTATGTGCGGGACGGGGGTACCGGTCAGCAGCGGTGGCATTGTTAAGGCGACGGAAATCGGCGCACGGGCGCCAACCCCCGTCGGCCTTAGTAACCATGTGTAGGGGGGACGCCCATGGACTGTTTGATCGGCGCACAATGCCGAGGCGCTCCATGGTCGAGAACTCCTCCCTGGCGATCGCAAGCTTGGCTGAGTCAAGGCGGCGGGCCCGGGCGTAGACAGGGGAACCCACAGTGGTGATATGGTGCTCCACGCCATGCTTAGCCACCGCAGACGAGAACGTGGGTGTGGTGAGGTCGGGGAACTGGGCGAGTAGGTGTTGATACGGGTCCCCGGTGACCAGCGTGTTTGACAGGCAGAGCGCCCCAGCCCCCCCCAGCGTGCAGGGGTACGAGGCAAAAGAAAGGGCATCAATCAGGCGGCAGTTCTTTACGTCCACCAGCAGGCTGAAAGCACAGAGTTGAGCTGGCAGGATGCTGTGTTGTGCGCCCGAGTCGACCAGCAGCCGCCGGCCAGACAAGGAGTCAGCGATGAATAAAAGCTTGCAGTCACGGCCGGCGCCCATAGCCGCTAACGAGCGCCGGTCCTGTCGTTTCCCTGTGGCTTGAAACTGCATGGCTTACGGCACTGCTTGGCCTTGGCCCCAAACCTGGCATGGTAGTAACAGAGCCCGTCGTCGGGCTGGCGGCGGGCCGTCACCGCAGCCGCAGTGTCTGCATAGTCCTCCATGGGTGGGGGCGGGGTGCCCTGGTGGGGCAGCAGGGCATGGACAAACTGCTGCCGGTTGGCCAGGAAAACCCTGTCTGCCTCAGCAGCCAGAGTGCGATAGTCCTTGGACGAGGCGAGGGGGGAACTGGCCAGTGCCGTGCGTACAGGCACTGGGAGCTGCCTCAGGAAAATGTGCGTGAAAAGGAAGGAGGGATCAGCCGATCCTAGCACGGCTAGCATTTTTTCCATCATCTCCGACGGCCTGCTGTCGCCGAGGCCGTTGAGGGAGAGCAGGTGGTCCGCCTTCTCCAGTTCCGACAGTTCGAAAAGTTTCAGAAGAAACGTCTTTAGTGCTTCGTACTTGCCGGCAGCCGGTGGAGCCTCCAGCAGCATCATCGCTCGTGCCGTCGTCGAAGCATCCAAAGCGGCCACCACGTGGAAGTACTTCGTGACATCCCGATTTATTCCTCTGAGCTAGAATTGGGCTTCTATGTGCTGAAACCACAGCCGTGGGTTATGCTGCCAAAAGTCCGGCAACTTGACGGTAGCGGCGTAGATGTTAGCCATGTCGTTAGCGCCGGCGTTCGGTGCGACGTCGTTTTCGTTGTCGGACATGTCGTATTCACTCACGGGGTCACCAGTGTAGAGTTGGGAAACAGCGAGACAGTAGACGTAGTTGCAGTCGAGGTAGTTTACTGGAACTCCACATAACATGTACAATACTTGTGCATCAAGATAGCGGCAGCGCAACAAAACCCAATTACCGGAAACACCAAACCCCCCAGCTCTTAAAGGCACAGTAGCTCTCAGGTGAATGTCTCTCACAGTCCGTATGTGGGTCACCACAATAGCGCTTTTAAAGATACACAAAGACGCTTTACAATATGGACAGTAGACAATGACGAACGGAACAAAAATGAAAGACAAAGTAAGCAAAACAAACAAACAGGACATTTTTTGTAACAAAGAAAGAAAGGAACAAAAACTGGAGAAGCTGAGGGTCGTAGTGGAGGATAGGTGCAGGTTTTAGCAGGTGAAAGCGAGTTGGAAGAGGTGCGTTTTGAGGGCTTGCTTGAATGAAGCTAGTGAGGGAGCCTGACGGATGTGGATGGGGAGAGCGTTCCAGAGGGGGGGTGCAGCAGCAGAGAAGGCCCTGTCCCCCCAGGTCCGGCGCTTGGTCCTGATGGTCTTGGATGAT
>JBAMJR010000152.1:187500-262500 GCA_038501785.1 Myoxocephalus aenaeus
CTTCATCATCAGTTACAGATACTTATACCACTATAGGAACTCTTCATCATCAGTTAAAGATACTTATACCACTATAGGAACTCTTCATCATCAGTTACAGATACTTATACCACTATAGGAACTCTTCATCATCAGTTATAGATACTTATACCACTATAGGAACTCTTCATCATCAGTTACAGATACTTATACCACTATAGGAACTCTTCATCATCAGTTACAGATACTTATACCACTATAGGAACTCTTCATCATCAGTTACAGATAATTATACCACTATAGGAACTCTTCATCATCAGTTACAGATACTTATACCACTATAGGAACTCTTCATCATCAGTTACAGATACTTATACCACTATAGGAACTCTTCATCATCAGTTACAGATACTTATACCACTATAGGAACTCTTCATCATCAGTTATAGATACTTATACCACTATAGGAACTCTTCATCATCAGTTATAGATACTTATACCACTACTAGGAACTCTTCATCATCAGTTATAGATACTTATACCATATATGGACAGAAGCAATAGATGTCATGTGTCATGATTTCGTTTGTGGAGCATCGATCAAAATGATTTTGCTCCTTTTTTCAGGAGAAATGTAAAAATCTGGCAAGTATTTGTCATTATTATATGTTATAAAGGCTTAAAACACTGTGTAAAAAGTAAAAGGTTAAGAAATGTATTTTAACTTTCATCATATTTCTCTACTAAACAATTGAAAATGAACATGAGCAAAGCTTTTGAGATTACAGAAATGAAATTTAACCTATTTTACATCTTCTCAAACAGTTTTGTTTGCATAGAGCATTCAGTGTCCATGTTATAGGCTTTTATATGTGTCCATGTCCAGGCGTTCTAGAGACTTGTTTATCTCCCTGAAGCAGTTACTGTCCAGCTGAAGACAGAACCCAGTATTGCACTCCTCACACATCCAGACAGCTTTTACAGGCAGCTAGTACACTGTTTCCTCCCAAAAAGACTTTCTGCCTGTCCTTTTCCCAGTGTCCTTCTTTGTGTTTGTGTGGACAGAAAAGTGGCCTTTAGTGGGGGGTTTAGGTGGGCAGAAATCTCAGAAACTATACTAATACTATTATTTACAACCACAACATATTATTTCCAAAGAAAACGCCACTCAAAAGGCAGTGAAAAGCAGTGAAAGCCAGTCAAACTCTCTTCCCTGCGCTCTCGCCTGCTCTCTGCTGCTGCTCTGCCCTGCTCTCTTCCACCCCTCCCCCACAGACAAGATCGCCGCCGTTTTTCTATACCATTACCGTAATGGGTAAAGCTACGCTTCTTAGCGTTCAGAATCCGTTGGAATTACGTTGATGGCGTAAATATTCGAGGAGTTACGGTAATCTTAGTTTTGCATCCTGTTTGCATATTACTTCCTATGACAGCTCCTGTCGCCGGCGACAGGGAGTTGCGCTCTTTTTTTTTTTTTTACGTGTGATAAGTGACTGACAGGCTTGTCCGTCCAGGGCGGGCCCAGCCGAGTCCGAGGGCGGGCCCGGCCCCCCAAGGCCCGCCCATAGCGCCGGGTCTGCTGTCTCTCTCTGTGTCTCTCTGCCTGTCTCTCTGTCTGTCTGCCTGTCTCTCTCTCTGTCTGTCTGTCTGCCTGCCTGTCTGTCTCTCTCTCTCTCTCTCTGCCTGTCTCTCTGTCCAGCACGTCTCCTCCCTGGACAGGAAGCGTCCCGCTGTGTTTCCTGTTATTAATATTATCATGAATGCTTCTTGGACCGGCTGCAGTAACCGAGCCGTAGTTTTGAAACTCTGGAGACAAGCGAAGACATTCAGACGTTCATAGAGACGTCCCAGCCTCCACTCAGCTGACCAATCCCAGGTGGAGGTGGTGATGATGTCACAGAGACATGTCCTGACTGGTCCCCGCTCTGCCGACTTTAAAACGGATCCTCCGACAAATAGCTCCTCCGACATCCACAGCTTCCACGAGCTGGACCTCCCGTCCTCCCCACAGGTCAGTACTGCTGGGTATCCATCCACACACAGTACACGGAAGTACATGGAAGTACAATATCACAGACCAGCTGAACCAAGCACAGTGAGTAGTTCAGGGAGCGTGGGATAACAGTAGGGCTGCAACAACGAATCGATAAAATCGATTATCAAAAGTGTTGGCGACGAATTTCATCATCGATTCGTTGTGTCGCGCGATTATTAGGTCATTCGATAAGTCACGGAGAAGAAAAGAAGAAGAGCGGAGCAGCTGACCGCCAGCGTGTCTGAGATTGGAGTGAGACGCGGAGAAACGCTGAGGTCGTCATCTTCTCAATAGAACATCTTTGATGCGACGAGTCTTGGCCAATCAGCGTTAAGATGTCTCCAGCGTCTTCATTTCCCTCAAACTAGTTTTTAATGGTGTCATGGTTGTCTGTCATATACATATATATATATATATATATATATATATATATATATATGTATATGTATATGTATATATAATTAAATTATACAGATTAAAATATTTAATCGTGATTAATCGCATTTATGTCATAGTTAACTCGCAATTAATCGCAATTTTTTTTTTCTTCTTCATTTTAATGCTCTTATCAACATGAAAAAGTGGATTGGCTTGCTTTATGCAAATGTTTTATTTTATTGAAAAACAACTGCCAAACAGGGCGGTTCAAAATAAAATTATAAAGTGCACATTTCAGGTAAACAAGGGTTTACAAAATAAAATTATAAAGTGCACATTTCAGGTAAACAAGGGTTTACAAAATAAAATTATAAAGTGCACATTTCAGGTAAACAAGGGCTTGAGAGAGAGAGAGAGAGAGAGAGAGCTAGACCCTCGTCCTCCACAACGTTAACAGGCCTACACGCAGTAGCCACCATTTAGCTATGGCTGCAATAAGTCTGTTCTTGTTGTGGTGTCCATGTGTTTCTGAAGTCATCCATTCTTGTCTGCTATGACGAGGGGGCGCAGAGTTAGCATCAGCTGTGTGCTTGGCCATCAAGTGGTGTTTCAGACTGGATAGGCTACGATGATAGCTCAGTTCACATTGACTAATGGTACATACCACTTTGGTCTTGTCAAGGGAACCATCTGACAACTTTTTGAAAGTAAACTTTCCATTCATTAGCGTCTTATCGTTCATTTTGCCATATCGCGCTCACCATTCATTCATTTCAAACCGTAACGTTAGCCTAGCTTCCAAGCCCAAACGGCGTGCCTATTGTTTTGTTTCCGGTTGACCCGGCGTGGTGCTCGCGAGAAAAAAAAAGAAAAATGAAAATGCGTATATATACATACATACATACATACATACATACATACATACATACATACATACATACATACATACATACATAGACCAGTGTTCCCTCTAAGCTGCGCGCGTGCGCGGCCGCGCAGGCCAGTCGAAGTGGCCGCGCAATAGATTTTTCAGACCACGCAAACGATTTTTTTTCAGGGGTTAAAAATCTTTTTTGCGCCAGTGTTTCTGAGATAGGAGTGAGACATCTCCACAATAGAAGATCTTTGATGTGACGTGTCGAGTCTTCTTGGCCAATCAGCGTCCCGTTTCTCGACATGCGCTCTCTGTACCTCTGCTAGCGCTCTGCCTCCGTTAGCACCCCCCATCCCCGCTGTCCTCCTCCGGGCGCCAGGAGTGAAGCTCGGCTAGAGCGCCACATGAGCTAGGGCCGGCGCTGTTTAGGCTACTGTTTAGGCTACATGAAGTTCCACTTAAATGTTGTACCTGCTGAGAAATGACTAAACACCTTTGATACTTTTATTTTTTATATATATCATTATCAGTCATAACCAGTGAACCAGTCATAACCTCCCCTTATTGAAGTTCAACAAAGATCCTTTAAGTTCAACTAAACTGACTTGGTAAAACACCATCATTAAAATGTTCCCAAAGTCCAGCCATTATAAAGGATATTGAATAAATATCAACCTTGTATACATATTGATGCATTTGCTGTCATCTCTTTGAATCCCCTATGGCTAACTAGGGCTGTCAACGAATAATCGAAATTCGAATATATATTCGAATAGTTGTTAAAAACAGAATTTCGAATGTGAAAATTAATATTCGAGTGTAAAAAAAAAAAAAAGTATTTCGGAGGATAATTTTCGTGAATCTGGCAACCCCCGCCGCGGCCGCGATGAAGTGTCCTCTTTTTGTGTGTGTGTGTGTGTGTGTGTGTGTGTGTGTGTGTGTGTGTGTGTGTGTGTGTGTGTGTGTGTGTGTGCGTGTGTGTGTGTGTGTGACGAGCCGTTCGGGGCAGAGTCTATGACCCGGAGCAGACGTGAAGCTGGTTGAGGCTTTCACGGGGTTTTGCTGTTGTTGTGGCGTAGGCTACGGCCCACAGTAGCCTGTTCTATGTTCCCTTATTAAACACCCTATAAGCCAGCTAACGTCTCGTAGCTGTCCTGACCCAGGGTCGCTACACTATGTAAGCTAGAGTTAGCTTACCATTCAACGACAAGCAACTTGAGGCCACATCTCCAGAATATAATACCCAAAAGAATATGGCATAAAATATGGCATAAAATGTGGAACTTCAGAGAAACAGCCCCGTCTGGATACGTATTTTGCGTCGTACGCCACAAGTTCGTTGTCTGCGGCACGACATTTATTTCGTTCGTATGCAAGGACATGAGGGCTTCAGGGAGTTCTGTGAAGAACTGGAACCGAGGTACCTTATCCCTGATCGGCACTCAGCATGTGTTTATTGTTGCCGTTCATTTAAACCGCTATGCGCGACCGACGGTGCGGTGCGGGGGGGAGAGAGTGTGAACACCTAAACTGAAGAATTTTGTATTTACACATATATTCGAATATGTTCGAATATATGTGTTTTTTTTAAAGGGAATATTCGAACGTCATTTTTTAGCAATTTTGACAGCCCTATGGCTAACGCAGGCTTGTGGTCATTTTCGGCAGGTCGCGTGGTTGCGAATTGCTCACAGTGCTGAAATGTGCGCTCAGAAATGAAAGAAATTGCTCAGTGCCGGAAAAAATTAGAGGGAACATTGACATAGACTGGACTAAAGGGTTAAGTTACAGAGTAGACTGGACACAAAGAACCCTGAGATGGGACCGGCTCGTTGAGAGAAACAAGTCATATTTGTTGGGTCATATTTGTTACGTCATATTTGTTGGGTCATATTTGTTACGTCTTATTTATTACGTCATATTTATTACGTCATATTTATCGCTCACACCCTGAAGGCCGGTCCGTGAAAACATTGTCTGAGATGAAACCGGTCCGTGGCTTAAAAAAGGTTGTGGACCTCTGAAATATATCTTATTATTTTGATAATAATTACTTTTGGTTGACATTTTAAGTGCTTTTTGAACTCCTGCATCATTTTGGAGCCGTATTATTATTATTGAAACCTCATGTTTTATTCATTTTCATTCTATTGATAATATTTATTATCTTTGTCATTTCTTAACCACCAGCTCAAACTCAAACACCATGGCTCCCCATGTGAGGTAGTCATGTTTCATAATTGTGGAACATCCATTGGTCAATGCCAACATTTCAGATTCCACTTCTAAAGAGAATGCTGAGATGAGGCAGAACTATCCATAACGGTGTCGTCTGCATATACGTTTATGTTGTATTAAAGGTATACTTTGCTGTACTTTTCTATCAATAAGCAGGTAAAGACAGAAGGGACCCTCTCAGGCATCTCATGCCACTAGCTGGTGTCTGTATCAGAGCCTCTGTGCTCTCCAGTCTCATGTCGCTGTGTTCCGGGTGGTTCTGAGGTCGCGTACCCTCCAGCTAATAACAGGATGCAGCAACTTGAACGCGTCCGCTTCCTGTGATGCAACACCTTGAACGCAACACCTTGAACGCGTCCCCTTCCTGCAGGCTCGTGTGGAGGCGTGGGTCGTGTTAATCACAAACTTCTCCCAGAAAATGGAAAAATAGATCGTGAACGTTAGGAACACTATAAATAAAAATGACTTATTGAAGAATTCTTAAAATGATGAGACATATCCCATAATTCAGACTTAATCTCTATCTTTAAATCTTTAAAAACTCTCACGCTCATATTACATGTCTCAAAGGCAGGACATGAAACCTCAAGGCGTCGGTTATGACTTACGCTCTCTTTATCGCCATAATTGATCAGATTATTATCATTATTACTGAAATGTCGCACAGAGGAAAGGAAAGGCAGGCACGTTTATTTTTAGCATATTTCAACATCAAGGCTTCAAGGTGCTTCACATGAAACCATTAAAAGCATTAAAACATAATGCAGAGAAAACAAGATGTAAAAACAGTTAAGAACATTGAAAACGGTCAGAAAGCAAAACATTAAATAAAAGTTGCAGTTTAAGAAATAAAATTCAGTGAGATGCAGAAATTGATTAATATCCTTGAATCTGGTTCAATTAAAGGCAACAGCAAACAGAAAAGACCACCTGAGGGGTCACATGGGTCATCAGGTAGACCAGTCCCAGACCACCTGAGGAGTCACATGGGTCATCAGGTAGACCAGTCCCAGACCACCTGAGGGGTCACATGGGTCATCAGGTAGACCAGTCCCAGACCACCTGAGGGGTCACATGGGTCATCAGGTAGACCAGTCTGGTCTTGTTGTGGTCATTAGAGTTAGTCCTCAAACCACAAGGTAGCAGGTTCCATCCCCACGGAGGTTCACATTTTAAACTCACACCGAGCGTCCTCACTACGGACTTTAGAGTTCCGCAGACGGAGGAGGACGGACACGTCTCCACTAGAGGACGCCTCACTGTCACTGACACGCTGCATGAAGGGGCGTGGCTGAGAGGACTCGCTGCA
This sequence comes from Myoxocephalus aenaeus, assembly GCA_038501785.1. Taxonomy (NCBI): domain Eukaryota; kingdom Metazoa; phylum Chordata; class Actinopteri; order Perciformes; family Cottidae; genus Myoxocephalus; species Myoxocephalus aenaeus. Next base: position 194,314 of record JBAMJR010000152.1, read on the forward strand.
TGAAGGGGCGTGGCTTAGAGGACGTGCTGCATGAAGGGGCGTGGCTTAGAGGACGTGCTGCATGAAGGGGCGTGGCTGAGAGGATGCGCTGCATGAAGGGGCATGGCTGAGAGGATGTGCTGCATGAAGGGGCGTGGCTTAGAATACACGCTGCATGAAGGGGCGTGGCTTAGAGGACGCGCTGCATGAAGGGGCGTGGCTGAGGGGACGCACTGCATGAAGGGGCGGGGCTGAGGGGACATGCTGCATGAAGGGGCGTGGCTGAGAGGACATGCTGCATGAAGGGGCGGGGCTGAGAGGACGCGCTGCATGAACGGGCGTGGCTTAGAATATGCGGTGCATGAAGGGGCGTGGCTGAGAGGACATGCTGCATGAAGGGGCGTGGCTGAGAGGACATGCTGCATGAAGGGGCGTGGCTGAGAGGGCGCGCTGAATGAAGGGGCGTGGCTGAGAGGACATGCTGCATGAAGGGGCGTGGCTGAGAGGACATGCTGCATGAAGGGGCGTGGCTGAGAGGACGCGCTGCATGAAGGGGCGTGGCTGAGAGGACGCGCTGCATGAAGGGGCGTGGCTGAGGGGACGCGCTGCATGAAGGGGCGTGGCTGAGGGGACGCGCTGCATGAAGGGGCGTGGCTGAGAGGACATGCTACATGAAGGGTCGGGGCTGAGAGGACATGCTGCATGAAGGGGCGTGGCTGAGAGGACATGCTGCATGAAGGGGCGTGGCTGAGAGGGCGCGCTGAATGAAGGGGCGTGGCTGAGAGGACGCGCTGCATGAAGGGGCGTGGCTGAGGGGACGCGCTGCATGAAGGGGCGTGGCTGAGGGGACGCGCTGCATGAAGGGGCGTGGCTGAGAGGACATGCTGCATGAAGGGCGTGGCTAAGAGGACATGCTGCATGAAGGGCGTGGCTCAGAGGACGCGCTGCTTGAAGGGGCGTGGCTGATAGGACGCGCTGCATGAAGGGGCGTGGCTGATAGGACGCGCTGCATGAAGGGGCGTGGCTGATAGGACATGCTGCATGAAGGGGCGTGGCTGAGAGGATGCGCTGCATGAAGGGGCGTGGCTGAGAGGATGCGCTGCATGAAGGGGCGTGGCTGAGAGGATGCGCTGCATGAAGGGGCGTGGCTGAGAGGATGCGCTGCATGAAGGGGCGTGGCTGAGAGGACATGTTGCATGAAGGGGCGTGGCCGAGAGGATGCGCTGCATGAAAGGGCGGGGCTGAGAGGACATGCTGCATGAAGGGGCGGGGCTGAGGACGCGCTGCATGAAGGGGCGTGGCTGAAAGGACGCGCTGCATGAAGGGGCGTGGCTGAGAGAACGCGCTGTATGAAGGGGCGTGTCTGAGAGGAAACGCTGCATGAAGGGGCGTGGCTTAGAGGACATGCTGGATGAAGGGGCGTGGCTGAGAGGTCACGCTGGATGAAGGGGCGTGGCTGAGAGGACATGCTGCATGAAGGGGCGGGGCTGAGAGGACATTCTGCATGAAGGGGCGTGGCTGAGAGGGTGCGCTGCATGAAGGGGCGTGGCTTAGAAATTCTGGTCTTTGAGACCCTCAAATCGTCCCTTTTCTTTCTTTAAACATGCGAAACATTAAAATACTGTTTGAAATATAACTTACAACATGAATGACGAGCAAAATAAAAAAGGAAAACAGTTTTAAAGCCTTGGGTTAGGGTTAGGGGGTGGAGGATCTGTCCTTCCTGCCGTCCATCCCAAGGTTCTCCAGGATCCCACTGAAAGTCCATCCAGCTTATCTACAAAGACTGTTGTTCCAGTATAGGAGTCTGATTAAATTATTATATGTGGTGCATTTGAAGGCCATGGTAGGAGCGACCCCTGCTGGTGCCCTTGGGTAGTTCTCAAGCAGTCGGCCCAGAAGCCTGTGTGTAGCCATGACTGTAATAATGCTATTTTTTCCTCTCTCCTCGCGCGTCCTCTCTCTATTGTTTACATTTAATTTGCTTAATTAATGAATACACTCTGCAGCTGTAAATATATTTCATTCCAGTTAGTTGTATTATATATATATATATATATATATATATATATATATATATATATATATATATATATATATATATATACACAGACAGCTTGAGGTATGGATTGAATCCTGCCTCATCTATGTATATGAATTCATGAGGGGCCTGGTTAATGTTAGAAGAACGTTAATTAGGGTGACCAGATTTGAGTTTGTGAAAAAGAGGACACTTCGTTCCGGGGGGGGGGTAGCAGTAGTGTGTAGCATGCCATGAACTTACGTTTACGTTGAGATCGGTCGACCCATGACAGTTCTCTCTACAGTCAGAGCTTGCGCAAGAAGGTGGAGCGTGAGGGAGATACCATTTCCAAAACTTGTAAGGGGGTAATAACTATTTTCCCCGACGTAGCAAAATCCCGGACGTTTTTGGAATCCCTGCCGGACGCTTTTTTTAGGTCTCGAAAAGAGGACATGTCCGGGAAAAAGAGGACGTCTGGTCACCCTACGTTAATGTTAGAAGAACATTAATTAATTAATATAAATAAATAAACCTGGATATGTTAGCAACAGTTGTGACTACAGGCAGTTTAACGTGCATGTATATATTACGTACACAGCACGAATCAACTTTTCAATTAATCCTTGCATTGTTTAATGCAACACAGTTCGTTATATAGTTTAATCAAAGTAATTTGTGTGTGTAGAGTTGTTGCTTTTAACATCATATCTATATTTCCACCTCATTGTGCCGTTTCTTGAGTGAACACAGAGCAGAGCCTCTGAGGAGACCAGAGTGCATGTTCACCTTTCTACCAGCAGGTGGCAGTATACGTGTATACTGTAACGACCCTAAGGTCAGGGAAGCTACGAGACGTAGGGCTTATAGGGTTTTTATTCATGGAACATAGAACAGGCTACTGTGGGCCGTAGCCTACGCCAACACAACAGTAACACAACAAGCTTCGCCACCGCTCCGGGTCCTAGTCTGCCCCGAACGGCTCGTAACACAACACCACACACAAAACAACATCACTCGTCCTCCAATCACAGACACGCCCCACCGCCACCGGCTCATGAGCCGTTCACTGACATCCCGAACACAATACCCACAACACAACATTTCTCTCAGTCCGTTACACTACCCTCCCCCCACAAAGTCCCTCGCCCCCGAGGGGGCAAACAAAGTCTCTCAGGTGGCCAGGGGGCCTCCGGTTCCTCTGAAGCTGCCGTCGGCGCTGGGGAGAAGGAAAAGGGGTTGAGGGGACGCTGGGACCAAGGGCAGGGGATGGGAAGGGAGGGGCTGGGCCAGAGACACCAAGGCCAGTCTGTGAAGGGGCGGGCGAAAGGCTGGGCCCATTGGGAAGGGTTTGGGGGGTAGTCTGGGCTGAGTCCAGGGTTCCCCGTGTCCCAGGTTCTTGTGGGGTGACTGTTCCCCGGTAGGGGGCCAGCCTGTCTCTGTGCAGAGCGACTTTCCTTCCTCGTGGTGGCTGCTGGACCCTGTACACCACCTCTCCAAGTCTCTCCAGGACTCGGCAGGTCCCCACCCACTCACTATCGAGCTTTGGGCACCTGCCTTTCTTCCTCTGAGGGCTATACACCCACACCAGCTCTCCGACTTCAAAATGTCGTCCTCTGACGTGCACATCGTAGTTCCTCTTTTGCCTTACGCCCGCACTGCACATCTGGTTCCTGGCAAACTCGTGGGCTGACTCCAAGCGGTCCTGGAGTTTCCGAGCATAGTCGAGCCCCGGGGGACCTGCAGGGGCGTCAGGAGGTTTCCCCATCATCATCTCCCCTGGCGTCCGGATTTCTCTGCCGAGCATGAGAAGGGCAGGAGAGCAGGAAGTGGAGTCCTGCACAGCAGACCTGTAAGCCATCAGCACAAGAGGCACGTGGTCGTCCCAGTCGCGTTGGTGTTTAGCTGTCACTATGGCCAGCTGCTGTGCCAGCGTGCGGTTGAATCTCTCGACCAGCCCATCGCTCTGTGGATGGAGGGGTGTAGTGGGACTTGTGGGATCCCAGTTTGTCACACATGGCGGCGAAGACACAAGACTCAAAGTTTCTGCCCTGATCTGTGTGGATGACTTCCGGGGCCCCAAATCTGCTGAACATTCCCCCCACCAGAGCATCCACAATCGTCTCCGCCTCCTGGTTCGGCATGCAGTAAGCTTCGGGCCACTTAGTAAAATAGTCCATGGCAGTGAGGATGTAACGGTTACCTCTCTCTGAGTGAGGAAACGGTCCGAGAACATCAATCCCCACCCTCTCCATGGGACACCCAGCCGGAAACTGCTGGAGTTGAGCATGAGATCTGTCTGCAGGGCCTTTCTTCGCTGTGCAGTTGTCGCAGCAGCGGCAGTAGTCCTCCACATCCCGCCTATGTAGGCCCCAGTAGAACCCCTGGCGGAGGCGACGGAGGGTCTTCGTAACGCCGAAGTGACCAGATCCCGGAGCTCCGTGCATTGCCCGGAGCACTGCCTCTCTCAGAGCCCTGGGCACCACCACTTGCCACTGTGTCTCTCCAGTCGCCGGCTCTTTCCACCCCCTCTGTAGCACACCATCATGCAGTCGCAGGGCCTGAAAAATTGACCAGAGTCCCTTTGTGGCTCGAGAACACATGGTAACCTCTCCCCAAGGTGGTCGCTGTTGGGATCCCACCCAAGCGAGCACTGGCCTTATGTCGACATCCTCTTCCTGTTTGCACCCCCACTCTGCTGCGTCCACAGCTGTCAGTCCATGGCCTGCTGGCATGCCCACCGGTCCCACGGCAGCACATTTCACATCAGGTTGCAGCCGCTCTTCTTCCTGCGCCTCTCTTTTCTCACAGTAGTTGCAGCCATCAGCGCTGCAAGGCCGGCATGAAAGCGCGTCAGCATTTCCGTGGCGTGCCCCCGGTCTGTGGACCACAGTGAAATCATACGCCTGTAGCTCCTCAATCCAGCGTGCCAGCTGGCCTTCTGGCTCCTTAAAAGACATGAGCCACCGTAAGGCAGAGTGGTCGGTCCGGACTGTGAAGTGGAGGCCCCCAAGGTAATATCTAAAATGTCGGATGGCACAGACCATAGCAAGCAGCTCCCGTCTCGTGACACAGTAGCGGCGTTCAGCCTTGTTAAACTGTCTGCTGTGATACGCCACCACTCTCTCTCCTTCAGGAGTCACTTGGGCCAGCACAGCACCCGCGCCTGCATTACTGGCGTCCGTGTCGAGGATAAAAGGCAGGGTGGGTTCAGGCTGTGAGAGGACTGGGGCCTCCACAAGGGCTCTCTGCAGTGAAGTGAAAGCTGTATGGCACTCCTCTGTCCAATCAAACACCACCCCTTTTTGCAGCAGGCGGAACAGTGGTACAGCTATGCAGGAAAACCCCCTCACAAACTTCCTATAGTAGGAGGCCAGGCCCAGGAAGCTTTTCAGGTCCTGCACAGCGCTAGGGGTAGGCCAATCCTTCACCGTCTGCACTTTATCATCCATGGTGCCGACACCGCCGCCCCCAAGCTTGTGCCCCAGAAATGTGACCTCCCGTTGCATGAAGGAGCATTTCTGTGGGTGCAGCTTTAGACCTGCTGCTGCCACCCTCTCCAGCACCCGCCTCAGGGCCTTGAGAGCTGCCTGGAAGGAGTCACCATGCACCAGTATGTCGTCCAGGTACACAACACACTCCTGTCGAGGGATACCAGCGAGTACCCTGTCCATTAGTCTCTCGAACGTGGCAGGAGCATTGCAGAGGCCAAACGGAAGGACTTTAAACTGCCACAAGCCCCCATTAGTGATGAAGGCAGTTTTGGCCCTAGCTTCAGGGCTGAGAGGGACCTGCCAATACCCGCTCCGCAGGTCCAAAGAGGAGTACCAGGCTGACCCTGCCACCGTGTCGAGAGCCTCGTCGATGCGTGGAAGGGGGTAGGAGTCCTTTTTTGTCACTTTGTTGAGGGGCCTGAAGTCCACACAGAAACGCCACGCCTCCTTCTGCTTTTTGGGGACCATGACGATCGCCGAGGCCCAGGGGCTGGTGGAAGGCTCGATGATTCCCGCTCGCTGCATCTCTTGCAGGGCTTTGTCTGCCGCAGCCTGCCTGGCCAGTGGGAGGCGTCGAGGTCTCATCCTAATCGGCCGTGCATCTCCTGTTTCGATGTAATGCTGGATGAGATCTGTGCGGCCCACATCGTCCTCCGACATTGAAAAACAGTCCTTGAACTCAAGAAGCAGCTGCCACAACAGATCTTGTTCGCTAGGAGTCAGACCACCACAGTTTGTCTGCCAGACCTCCCTCAATGCCAAGACTCTTTCACGGTCGTCAGGTGGAGAGGCGTTTGTCACCTGTGTGTGTGGACTTGCAGCTGGCCGGACAGAGGCGGGTGGTGGTTGCAACTCAGCAGCTGGCAGGGTGGAGGGCGGTGGGGGTATCTCATTTGAAGGGATGCAGCTATGAGCAGCATAATTTGTTGTCTCAGCCGTCAGTGTGGCAACGGTGTGGGTCGCAACACAGCCAGGCCGGGGTGGCTGCCGCCACATCTGGATGACATGGCCATCAGGGAACGTGAGAGTTCCTCTCTTTGTGTTGATGACACAGTCCAAAGCCCCAAGAATATCCAGTCCCAGTATACAGTCCTCCAGGTTAGCGACCCACACCGGGCAGCTGATAGACTTCCTCCCCAGCCCCAGAGTCACTATTGCTTCTCCAACCATGGGAGTTCGCTCCCCGGTGACTGACTGCAGTTTCACTATAGTGGGAAAAATATCAGTTCCATTTTTCACCACATCGGGCCTCACCAGGGTTGCTGACGAACCTGTGTCTACCAGTGCAGAGCAGCATGTCCCTCCAATGGTGAGCGGTGCATACCAACAGTCTCCTATCCAGGTTCGGCCCAGCACCACTAGTCGCTCCAGCTGACCATCAAAATCCTCCGGTGGTCTGGTTGCCCCTATTTGGTCGGACGGTTGCGTAGCTTTGTTAATTAGAGGGGGCTGGGACAGGGTGCCAGGGTTCCGCATCGTCCCGATTATGCGGTCCCCGGCTCGTTTCCCTTGTTCGCGGTGGAACGGGGGCAGTGTCGAACCAGGTGGCCAGGCTGGCCACACCCCCAGCAGACTATTGGTCGTGGCTTGTCTTGTCTCTCATCTCTCAGAGGGGCAGCCCTCACCAGCTGGGTTAGCTCCCCCACCCAGGCAGGCTGCGCTAACTCCCTTTCCGTCTCACAAGCAGCTCTCCCCTTTGGTGCTTTTTCAACCACTTTACCCAAGGTGCCAGCACACAGCATCTCTCTCTCCGTAGCTGACTCCAAAGCCTCCTGGAGCGACCCAGGGTGAGCGAGTAGTGTCTGGATGCGCAGGTCAGCTGGCAGCAGGGCCTGGAGGAAATGGTCCCTAGCTAGCTCGCTCTGGATGGACGGGGGCATGTGGGCGTAGGTGCGGTGGACAAGCCCCTCAATGTCATTAGCGAGCTCCCTCAGCGGCTCCTCTGGCCGTCGCTGTCTGCTGCACAGTTCAGAGCGGAGTAGGCTAGTGGCAGAGCATTGTCCAAATCGTCGCTTTAGAGCCCCAATTAGTGCATCATAATCACTCCTATCATCGGGACTCAGCAGCAGCAGGCTTGATAAAGCGTCACCCGTGAGGCACATCGCTAACTGGAGAGCTTTTACTTCAGTGGACCATCTACTGGCATTGGCTAACAGTTCAAACTGTGCAGGAAAAGCTTCCCAGTTGGATTTACCGTCATATCTGGGGTCTTTATTGTGGACGGAATAGCTTCTCTGCGTGTCTCAGTGTGCTCAGTCATGTCCCTTTCTGCGGCCGCAGTCATTCCTCTACGGCCGCCATTTCCCTCACCGTCGCGGCCCGAGTGGCCAAAGCCAGCCTCCGCAGCCATCCTCGCGGTCATTTCTTTTACCCGCTCTCGGTGCTCCGTCGTCTGCCAGACCCCGGCTGCGCCGTCCCATTCTCGTTCGTCACTTTCTCCTTCCCGTTTAATCTTGAGACGGCTCCCCGACGTCATGTTTCTCCCCGTTGACGAGCGTTAGCCACCTAGCTTCTCTGCTGCTAACTGGCGTGGCGATGTTATAGCGAAAGTTTTACTTCTGACACCAAATGTAACGACCCTAAGGTCAGGGAAGCTACGAGACGTAGGGCTTATAGGGTTTTTATTCATGGAACATAGAACAGGCTACTGTGGGCCGTAGCCTACGCCAACACAACAGTAACACAACAAGCTTCGCCACCGCTCCGGGTCCTAGACTGCTCCGAACGGCTCGTAACACAACACCACACACAAAACAACATCACTCGCCCTCCAATCACAGACACGCCCCACCGCCACCGGCTCATGAGCCGTTCACTGACATCCCGAACACAATACCCACAACACAACATTTCTCTCAGTCCGTTACAATACATTAAGTTACATTTACTTGTGTCTACTTGATAAGAGGCCCAGTGGCCCTATGATAGGCCCAGTAGTCCCGCCCACGCATTTTCCAGACCCCCCCCCCCCCCCTCCCCTCGTCCAACCACCTTTAATGATGAGCTAATGACACATCATTAGCAATCTGTGAGAGAGAAGAAAAAGAAAAAATGGAGAAAAAACGAAAAGGCGGTGCAGCAAAACTGAGGGAAAAGTGCTAAGAGCAGAACTATAATAAACATGTTTGCTGCTGTGGGGGCCGGCAGGGGGCGTGGCATCCGGCTCCGGGGGCGTGGCCTCCGGCTCCGGGGGCGTGGCCTCCGGGGCTTTGGCTGCGCCGGGCGCGGCGGGTCCCTCTCAGGAGGTGTCGTCGTCGGACAGTGAAGGTGAGGCTCCCGCTGCCATGGTGGGACAGGAGGGGGAGGAGGAGAGTGGTGGTGGTGATAGCAGGTGAGTGTGCTCGCTAACATGTTGTGATAAACACTCATTCACTAAATGTTCAGAAACGTTGTCTATGAACTTTACTTGACATAATAGATAGCGTGTGGTGTAAATCTAGTTCTAAAGTGTTGGAAAATGATATACTATCCTGATTAATTAACCACTATTTTATGGTGCTGTGGTTTGAGCATGCAGATCTGCTTTTTCACAATTTTTATAATTACAAATCAGGTCACCAGAGTTAAAGTGTTTTAAGTATCAATACACTTTCTTCAAGCCCACTGTCCAGTTTGTTCAAATATGCTTTACCTATTTTTTTCTGTCAGTGTTTATGGTTTATTGTCCTTGCTTTTCTTTTTTTGAACACTTATTTATGGACATTTTCAGATTAAATTACATCAAATAAGAGACAAGGAGACAATGACCCATTTCACATTATACAGTTAAAACTAATGAAACACTGATTAACTACTGTTACAATAATGTTGTCTGTCTTTCACAGGGCTGAGGAGACTTTATATCTGTTCCAGTGTGTGCTTTGTGAGGGACCTACAGTTGTCTTCCAGTGCCACTGTCCTGATGTACTTTAGCCAGTATCCTCCTTGTAAGAGCAATACACTCTTTTCTTGGCTATCTATTATACATTTATTTTAGTCAACACTTGACAACTTGAATGGATATTAATAACATCTTTTGTTTCTGTCTTTCACAGGGAGTTCTATTTGTATTTGTATGAGTATTTGTATAAATAAACACTCTTGAATCTTAAATCCTTTCTCCAGTATCCTTCTTAAGAGCAAGTGAGCAACATACTGTGTAGTCATCATTTATTTTATTCAATGCTCCAGAATATCAAGGGATATTATTCAGTATAGTAGTGTTATTAAGGGCTTGTGTGATTATATGTACAGTACATCAACGGACCGAGTTGGCACAGTATCTGCGCGCGGATTGTGGTGGGTCAGTCTGGACCAAAAAGTCCAGGGCAGAATTTTTGTCCCAGTCCAGGCCTGTGTGTGTCCCAGTCCAGGCCTGTGTGTGTCCCAGTCCAGGCCTGTGTGTGTCCCAGTCCAGGCCTGTGTGTGGACCAGTCCAGGCCTGTGTGTGGACCAGGCAAGGTGACGGGAATTCCGCTAGCTTTGCGGGTGCTTTGGCAATAGTAATATGAGGAACATTAAGACCAATACGCTCACGTTTAACTGGTGGAAGCCTCAACGCCTGCATGAAGCTCAACCTCACCATGTATAAACCAGACTACAAGGCCATCAGCAAAACCATGCAGCACCAGAAGTCACATTAAAAGTAAGACATATTTCTTTTATTATACGTTAAAAATACTATATGGCTCTCAATGAAATATATTTAGAAATATTTGGCCTTTATGGCTCTCCCAGTCAAAAAGGTTCCCGACCTCTGGATTAGATGATTAAAGTGGCTTTTTGGGATTCACACCTGAACAAACTGAATTTATGAATTAAATAGCCCATATTGTTCTCTCTAACTAGACCTCTCTGAATATTCATTTAATACCATTGTCTTAGTTTTTAAATTCATGGCTGTCATATTAGATTTAGCGAGTAATCTTAAAGGTTGTTTTTGTTGTCAGCATAATCTGAAACCAGAACAGACATGGTTGGTTGAATGAAAGTGCTTGTTATTGTTTATTTAATGCAGATTGATATGCAAAAATAGCAATGTGTCCATTTTAAATTAAGTCTACCAAAACAGAAGAATTCTGAATAGTTTGTTCATATCAAAAGTTATGTTTCATCTCGTTCATCTGAAGGTCAAAGACTTGGAGCTGCTGTTCTTCCTCCTCTGGATGTTAAAAGAAAAAAAAATCTTCAGGAAAGTTACAAAAGGTTTTTATGTGATTTGAATTTAGTGGAAAATGAGTCCCATTCCCTTTTGTACTGTTCATGTTATGATATTAAGGAGTAAATCAGAAGCTAAATTAATGTAGGATCTTATAAGATGTACACGAGAAGATTAATATAACCATTATCAATGTAATTAACATAGTATTAAACATGTGCAGCTCATACTAGCACGAGTGATCCACAAGAGTCTTGTATCGAAACCGAATGCCTGTCATTTATCTACTTTTAAAGACATTGATTTGTAATCCCATGAATTATATTGATTTAATTTTACAGTATAACATTTGAAATATATTTATATATCAGTCAGAAGGAGGAATTGCTCATTAGAAGAAGTGGGTGGCTCTTAAAAGAGCCGTTGTGGTGTTGTTCTCCAGCAGTCTACTTGGAGCTGGTGTACTTGGTCACGGCCTTGGTTCCCTCAGACACCGCGTGCTTCGCCAGCTCCCCGGGCAGCAGCAGGCGGACAGCGGTCTGGATCTCCCTGGAAGTGATGGTGGAGCGCTTGTTGTAGTGAGCCAGACGAGAGGCCTCACCGGCGATGCGCTCAAAGATGTCGCTCACGAAGCAGTTCATGATGCCCATGGCCTTGGAGGAGATGCCGGTGTCGGGGTGGACCTGCTTCATCACCTTGTACACGTAGATGGCGTAGCTCTCCTTCCTGGACTTACGCCTCTTCTTGCCGGTCTTGGTGGCGGTCTTAGAGACGGCTTTCTTGGAGCCCTTCTTGGGCGCTTTCACGGTGGCGTCAGGCATGATTGTTTGGTTCTTCAGAGTCGGAAGATATCTCCCGCAGCTCAGGACGGTGAATATTTATATCAACGTGATGCAAATGAGGCTGTGCTGCTGCTCACACAGGATTGGCTGTGCTGCTGAGCGAGACTGAGCATGCGCGAAGACGTAAACGTTGCTGTGAGCAGATGTATTTAGTCTTTGAGTGACTAAACCTGTATGTTTTATAACTTTGTATCAATCTAGAGGGAACAGATGGGGAAACGTGATTTCTTGACTGACAAGAACATGAACTAAGACAGATGCAACATATTCTAACTAGTGTAATTGTGAGAGATGAGAGGTGTTGGACTGTACTAACCTGCCTTTATAAATACGCATTGTTGGAGGGAGCCCAGCAAAAACATGTTAATTACCAACAACTCCTCTGCTGGAATAAAGAGCTTTAACGGTTCTTAAAATGTTCATGATTATTTAATTATTTGGCAGGAAGAACAAAACAGCCGCAAAGAGTAGAACCACGGAAGCAAACATGGCGAAGCAGTGGTTCCGATCGATAGACACTCTTTTATATTCCTTCTCTGCAACTTTGTTGGCTTTACAAACGCAAACAACCTTTGCACAGTCATGTAGCCTGCAGTGTTATTGCACTAATTTGCAGCAGATAAAGCAATTCAAACTTTAGTGCCAAATATTCCTCACTGGTCGTGCCTTAATTCTCAGTCCTATAGGACAGCGGTTCCCAAACTTTTTAGGCCACGCACCCCCTTCTACATCCCGACCGGGTTCACGCACCCCCAATCCCCCACACCTAAAAAAAAACGCAACAGAGCCTATTTATAGCCGCATAAAATCGGACCAATGCGAGAACTGTTTGCTCGCGCGTGGCGTTTGTTACAAGATTTTGTCCACTGTATACATTTCAGTTACACAAGGCGTCACTTTTAAAGAGCAATAAGGATGGCGACGACACACAGGCTCAGAGGCAGATTGCATTTCACATTTATTTACTTAAACACAGTAAGCCACGTAAAGAACAAAGAGTGGCACATGCATAGGCTCAGAAACAGATAGAAATAAAAAAGGAGGAGTCCATATGAGGATGTTCACATGCCGCGCAGGTGGCTCAGCCTGCAGCAAGAGAGATAGAGAGGGAGAGGGAGGGGGAGGAAGTGAGAAAACGTAGTGCGTTTTGTGTAGACCCAACACATGAATGAGACTGCAATTGTTTTGGGCTGTTTTGTAACTCTTCCAATTTTGATCTAAAAAATGTAAGGGGCTTCTGACTTGCACTGGCATGCTTGGTGTTCAGGTGGCGGCGCTAATAAGAGGGGTTCAGAAAGCTGTTAGCCAGAACCTCACTGCACAACACCACTGTGGCTTCGGGCAATCTGCATTGCCAATCCAAGTGAAGCCCAGACCCAGATAATTGTCATCATATTTCCTCTTTTTTTTCCCAGTCTGATGCTCACTCTCGTTTCCTTTTGTTTCACCTTGACCCCGCGATGGGCCTCTGTGCTCCCGGTTTGTCTGTGATATCCCTTCCTCCTTCTCCGTCTCCTCTTTCTCCGACTCCCGGTCGATTTCTTCTCCCGGTTTCTCCCCAACGCACCTCTCCGTTTCTCTCGCCTCCGGTTCCTCACTCTCTCTCTGTCCCTCTCCTCTTTTATTACTGATAGCTTCAGATGTCCCACCTGACAGCTTCCCCGAGTTCAGCCAGTTTAACATATTTTCATGGATGTTGCTGAATGAATGAAATGACGTTAGGGGCACAAGCTAGGCTAGCTAGTGTGTACGTAAAAGACAGTCTGGCGGCCGGACCGGAAGTGCATCTATTTATTAAATTGTACGTTTTTAATTTTAAATTTAAATCTTATAAAGGGAATTTTTATAATTAAAAAATCCTACTTAATTTTTTTAAAATTATGTTTAATATAAATTATTACACCATTAGACCACCATTACATTTTTCCAGTGGTGTATAAAGTACCCAAAAGCCGTACTTGAGTAAAAGTAAAGATACCTTACTGGAAAATTACTCCAGTAAAAGTAAAAGTCACCTATTAAAATACTACATGAGTAAAAGTCTTAAAGTATCTGATATTTTCTGTACTTAAGTATCAAAAGTATTTTTCTGATATAAAATGTACTTAAGTATTGAAAGTAAAAGTAGAAGTACATGCTTTTAATAAAAAAGCAATGGGTCAGAATTTTGAGAATTATGAAGTTTATTCTTTTAAGTGCTGTGGTCACCGTGACCAAGGACCAGGAGTTGTGTTGATACAATAACTGGGTTGGCTGTGATCCATCCACATATATTATGTACAACATAATATACTGTACCTAAGTATACTTTTGCATCTACTATGAACTTATCATCATAATTCTCCAAAAAGCAATATGACACTATGAAGGACTTGTAACAGTGTGGTTATAAGTATGCTCATTCCGCCCGCCGTGGGTCTCTTGGTACCGGTCTGTGGGTCTCTTGGTACCAGTCTGTGGGTCTCTTGGTACCGGTCTGTGGGTCTCTTGGTTCCGGTCTGTGGGTCTCTTGGTACCGGGCCACAGAAAGAATGAATGAAACATTTCAATTAAATAAAAAAAAAATCAAGGCCGGAAAGATGTTTTATTGTGAAAAATGACCGCATACATCCGTCTGTGGTAACCTCAGACGGAATCTCTTGACACATGTCAAGATGTTACGTTACTCTAAAAATGAAACGTAAGTCTGTTACAACTCTGTCGGTGATCTGGAAACCAAGGCAGAGTATCCTGAGATCGCCAAAAAAGCATGAAAACCTGCTTCCATTTCAACATCCTGTCTTTGTGCAGCGGGTTATAAATTAAGCAGTAGACTGGACTAAAGGTTTAGTTAGGAGTAGAGTCAGTAGACTGGACTAAAGGTTTAGTTAGCAGTAGAGTCAGTAGACTGGACTAAAGGTTTAGTTAGGAGTAGAGTCAGTAGACTGGACTAAAGGTTTAGTTAGGAGTAGAGTCAGTAGACTGGACTAAAGGTTTAGTTAGCAGTAGAGTCAGTAGACTGGACTAAAGGTTTAGTTAGCAGTAGAGTCAGTAGACTGGACTAAAGGTTTAGTTAGCAGTAGAGTCAGTAGACTGGACTAAAGGTTTAGTTAGCAGTAGAGTCAGTAGACTGGACTAAAGGTTTAGTTAGCAGTAGAGTCAGTAGACTGGACTAAAGGTTTAGTTAGGAGTAGAGTCAGTAGACTGGACTAAAGGTTTAGTTAGCAGTAGAGTCAGTAGACTGGACTAAAGGTTTAGTTAGCAGTAGAGTCAGTAGACTGGACTAAAGGTTTAGTTAGGAGTAGAGTCAGTAGACTGGACTAAAGGTTTAGTTAGCAGTAGAGTCAGTAGACTGGACTAAAGGTTTAGTTAGGAGTAGAGTCAGTAGACTGGACTAAAGGTTTAGTTAGCAGTAGAGTCAGTAGACTGGACTAAAGGTTTAGTTAGCAGTAGAGTCAGTAGACTGGACTAAAGGTTTAGTTAGCAGTAGAGTCAGTAGACTGGACTAAAGGTTTAGTTAGGAGTAGAGTCAGTAGACTGGACTAAAGGTTTAGTTAGCAGTAGAGTCAGTAGACTGGACTAAAGGTTTAGTTAGCAGTAGAGTCAGTAGACTGGACTAAAGGTTTAGTTAGCAGTAGAGTCAGTAGACTGGACTAAAGGTTTAGTTAGCAGTAGAGTCAGTAGACTGGACTAAAGGTTTAGTTAGCAGTAGAGTCAGTAGACTGGACTAAAGGTTTAGTTAGCAGTAGAGTCAGTAGACTGGACTAAAGGTTTAGTTAGCAGTAGAGTCAGTAGACTGGACTAAAGGTTTAGTTAGGAGTAGACTGGACATAACGAACACACGTCAGGTGTCGTTGTCTCCCGCCTCTCCGAGGTCGGACCCGGTCCGTGAAAATATTGTCTTCACGTAACCGGTCCGTGACGCATAAAGGTTTGGGAGCGCTGGACTAGAGGATGTAGAGCAGGGGTGGGCAAACTTTTTGGCTCAGGGGCCACATTGAATTAAAAAATTTGACAGACGGGCCGGGCCAGTATCAGATGGATGGAGAGTGTTTGACAAAGGGGGCGTGGCTTATCGCCGTCGGGTCTCTCCGTGAAAAAGAGCTGTCTTTTCCGGTATCGATTATGGAATAAATAACCACTAGTTTTGCTTTATACTTGTTGTGGAAGTCCCAAACATGTCGGAACATGAAACGCCCTTGTGTTTGGGTTCATAATATTATCCGTAGCCGCACACAGCTCGGTGAATTTCTCCGACTCCTCCAGGAACTGCGCCGGTCTTATCTCCGTAAAACGGATACCGATTCTGCCACCCACCATGGAATTAACCACTAGTTCTGCTTTATACTTGTTGTGTAAACTCCACATACGTCGGAACATCAAACTCCGTGGTGTCTGGGTTCATAATATTATCCGTAGTCCCACAACAGCGTCTGAATGACAGCCGCTGCACACACGAAAAGCCTAAAAGAGCGCTGTGCAATAAATAAGCATGAAGAAACATCAACGCTGGTCTGTTGTGGTCATCGTGCTTCGGGAAACTGAACATGGGAACGGAGAAGCGCTACAGCGGTCTTTACTATAACTTTTTTTTTTAATATAATAATTATAATACTCGGCGGGCCGTATATTAATACTCGGCGGGCCGTATCCGGCCCGCGGGCCGTAGTTTGCCCACCTCTGATGTAGAGGGAAAATGCAAAACATTGTGATTCGCAAAACCTGCTTGGTGGAGTCTGTGTTCCACCACAGTCCCCGATGTTTTTTTTTTTTTCTAAAGATAGATTTGATTTTGTAGCGAGTAACGAAGGTTTCAGGAGAAATGTATCGGAGTAAAAGTATCATTTTTCTTTGCAAAATGTAGTGAAGTAAAAGTAAAAGTAAACAGAAATATAAATAGTAAAGTAGAGTACAGATATCCCCAAAAACTACTTAAGTACAGTAACGAAGTATTTCTACTTCGTTACTATACACCACTGCATTTTTCCTCTCGCACACCCCCTAGAGGCAGCTCGCGCACCCCCAGGGGCAAGCCTGTCGTTCCTGAGGAGTTACTAACTAACTGCTTCTGTAAAAAAAAAAAATGCTGTCTCAGATCCAGAAAAATTCTAAATAAAAAGGAAATAAGGAAGTAAAGTAAAAAAGGAAAAGCAGTGAGGCCTTAAGTGACTAAAAGTATTGTTTGTACTTTAACTTCCTGGTCAGCACCCAGACTCATCCGTCTCTGTTGTCTCGGACTCTGATCATTGACTATTACATTCCAAAGAATTGGATCAAATAAATGTTTTCAGTAAAAGCCGCTCTGCTGTTTCTGTCCTGCCTCAGAGAGGGAGTGGGTTGTTGTACTGGGTCCGTTTGGCCAGAACACAAACCTCCAAATGATTTTACTGTCATATTTATCCATCTTCGTCCTTCTTCTTCTTCTTCGTGGCTTTTTAAGGAGGCTTTACCATCCCCTTCAGGTCGGAGTGCGCTCCAGAGATTAGATTCTACCTCCTCGGTCCTGTTTATAAAGTGTGGGATGTTCAATGTTTGTGATGAACTAGAGATAGATGGCTTTCACTGACAGGAAGAGTAATCTGTATCCGTGTAATCTGATAAGTAACTAGTCCAGCTGAGTAAAGAAAGAAACACAAAATGTGGAGGATTAGTCTGTATAATAGCATGACATGTAAAATAGTCATAGACATATTTTGTTAATGTTACTTCAAAACTAAAGCTCATCAATAGCAAAGAGATGCAGTACCGTTTTCAGCCACAACAAAGTGCCATTGGGCTGGTGGCGCTGTTTCTACATTTTGGCTGCTCTTCACCTACATAAGCACTACCCAGCTCCAGGGTGAGTCACAACAATGACAAACCTGGTTTACAGCGGAACTCAGGAAGCTAAGACTGCAAAAGGACCAGGCATTTAGGAGTGGGGACAAGGACTTGTACACAGAGTCAAAATACAGGTTTAGCGAGGCGGTGAGAGACGCTAAACGACTGTACTCTGAGAAACTGCAACAACAGCTCTCAGCAAGTGACTCTGCTTCTGTCTGGAGAGTCTCAGGCAGATCACCAGCTACAAGCCCAAAACCCCCCACGCCATGAAGGACCTCCGCCTGGCAGACCAGCTCAACTCAATACAACTTCTTCACACAGAAACATGACCAAGTGAATTCACTTTATTACAGTTTTCTTTATGTCTGTGTCATAAATCATCTTTATGGACTAAGAGCACAAACATATTGTTGGTCGTTAAGAAGCGACACGTGAGAGAAAACTCTGCTCATTCCTCTGTGACAAAGATGTTTAACCCTCTGGGGTCTACCGTCACGCTAGCGTGTTATACATAGTTTAATTAAAAAAGAAAATCATATCTCCGCGAAAATACGGCGCAGAAAAAATAATCCGCTACTGTTAGAACCGCCAAACTCTGCAGTTTCCGGCCCCCTCCTCTGTGTCCTTCTGTGTGGCTGTAACGTAAGCTGACACTCCTTTCACCGTGATTAGTCAATTCAGGTGTCCGTCAAAAAAAGTTGTGACTCAGGAACACTCAGGAAATACCTAAGGCCCTCCCCACCCAGCTACGCTGCAAAGGACCTAAGATAACCTACACACCTGAGGTTTATATATACATGCTGTAGTTTACAGTCAGACAGAAGCTAGAGATAATGGAGAGAACACAGTTCACAACAGAGGAGGACGTTGCAGCGATTTTGGCCAGCAGCGATGAGGACGGAGGAGCGTCAGACAGGCCCTGAAGGCTTCGACTCCTGGAGAGGATTATGCCGAGAGAAGGGATCCACTGGAGGATGGGTACGTGTATTTACTAACTCAACTTTGTTTTGGCATATTTACGCTAGCACAGTGAGCACATTTAGCTGGTCCCGATCCCTTCGGTGGTTTTCCCCGGTGCCCGAGTCTGATTCTGAGACGGGGCTGGCTGTTGGGGAGCTAGCAGGGAGCTAGCGCTAGCTCCGCGAGCTAACGGGAGATAGCTTGCTACAGCGGGGACACCACTGGAGGTAGTATCAGCTTATTACCCGACTGCATCGTCAATATCACTTAGTACCAACTAGTGCTGATCTTCGTTACGTGTTTGTAAGACGTAATGCTAACTATCGGTATGTGTTTATACATTAGCAACGTGCTAACGCACTAACATGCTAACGTACCGTTTAGCTCGTGCCCGGAGCTCTGTCACTGTTTTGTTGTGTAATCGTAACTTTCTTTCATTGAACTTAGTACTGACTGGTAGTCATTTATTTTACAGAGAGGACTCACAGCTGTCAGGGTCCAGTGGACAACATGCAGCTTCTCTACAGCCACCTGCACCTATGCTATCGACGTGGAAGACTGAAGGCCTGAGCCCTGTTTACCAGGTATGTACACAGCTTAGCTACACATGTACACCTGTTGAACTGTTCAAACTACTAACTAGTAGTCATTTATTTTACAGAGAGGATGCACCACCACCAGCCCCTCTAGCACAGCCATCCCCACCAGCCCCGGTCTGTTTTCTATTTCTGAACATGTATATGTGTAAATATTGTTTTATTCATGAATAATACATATTTTATTTGAAAACCAAACATGTTGTGATGGTAATGTTTCATTTGCACACACCCCATAAAGCTTTATCTGCAGTATGAAGTCATTTCTCAGTCCCATTTCTATCATTTTGGTGAAAGGTGTGACAGGCCACATTTCTGCTCAAAAAACGATAATATTTTTTGGGGTTTCAGACATTTATTTTCATGTTTCTAGCATGAATTCACATATTTCACTGCTTTTGTGAACCTAATACCTTTGGTAAACCAACTTCTAGCACCAAAACGTTTTGTCAGCATGAGTAAAGGTATGTTTTCACAAGATATATGAAGCATTTTTAAAAATCTAACTTTAATTTTTCAGCTTTAGATTCATATTATCACTTTATACTTTTGCCTTATGGCAATTGTGCCTCATTATATAGATAGCTGAGATTGTTCTGCAATTTTAGATGTAACACATGGGTATGTATCTTATATGCAAGTGCCTTAAAATGAGACTTTAAGAAATTATGTAAAATCTAGAAAAAGGCTAAGACCCTGAAGGGTTAAATGAGGAAAGTTAAAAGGACAGAGACTGACTGACAAATGTTCTTCTGCTCTCAACATGAACTCTGGACTTTGTGGTGTTTCAGGAGGAAAACTGCCTCAGTTATACTTTCATATTAGTTTCATATTGTCACCTTCAGCTTTGTATGAAACCCTGCAAATAAGAAAGAAGAAAGTACTTTGTTCATTCTTGAAACAATAAATACTTTATTCATCATGTAAACCTTCAGTTTGTTCACATCCCATCAGTAAAGTCTGTTAAACTAGTTTGACCAGAATCTCAGTTATGTAAAAGAATAATTCATGATTTCCTCGTTGATTATGATCATGATACTTTATTTTATAATACAACATATTACATCATTTATATGTTGATTCAGAAATAAATGAACATTTAATATATCATGTAAAATAAATGTAATTTAACTTTAAACTATCTTCACAAAAAGTAGTGAGAACTAAATATATTTGATAAAAGAAGGTGATTTCTTTAAGACCCATGCAGAGGAAGAGACACAACAACAACAACAACAACATCAACAACAATATTCATCAAACATTTGGAGCTCAGAGAAGTTTACATTTTCCTGCAGAGAAATATGAGTTCAGGTAAACAAAGATCATCATGAGCAGTGAGAGCCTCCATGACTAAACAGACACAGGAAGGAGCGCCACCTCAAGAAACTCAAACATCTACACAACAATAATGACAAGACGTCAAAGTACCGCCCACAATGTTTGATTGACAGGTGAAGAACAATCAGCTCTCAAGAACAATGATGGACACAAAATGAGTTTAAGAATTAAAACACAGAATTTAACCTGCTGTCCCTTAAATCACTTCTGTCTATTTGAGTTGACAGAACTCAGCAGTGCATCCATGATAATAAATCATAACTCCAGCATAGAGAGGCTGAGTGAATGTGGTCTGGACTCTGTGGAGGAGAGTCATGGTTTCAGAGACGCTGTAGAAGGACAGAATACCTGCTCTGTGATCCAGGTACACTCCTACTCTGGAGGACGGAGGACCAGAGACGGGAGCTTTGATATTGTTGTACCAAAATGTAAAACTGTTTTTGTCACAATGTAACGCCCAAGATTTGTCATTGTATCCAAACACACATTCATCACTGATCCCTGTTCTGCTGATATTCTTGTATGAGACTGCTACATAAACTCCTACTCCTCTCCACTCCACCTCCCAGTAACAACGTCCAGTCAGACTCTCTCTACTCAGGACCTGAAAACAACCAGTGAACCTGTCTGTGTGACTAGAATAAGACTGTTGTTCCCTCATAAATGTTGCTTTTCTGTTCCCCTGAGATAATAACAGATATTTGTTCGCTGTGTTTGGATCCAGAGTGATTTCACGTGAATACCTTAAGAATCCAGCTCTGGTCTTGGGCTCTGCTTGTGAATGTGACAGTAAAACGTCCACTTCAGTCACTGCCAGTGAGACGTTTGTCCACTCGTCCCTCAGGACGTCCTGTAGTTTATCTCTGACTTCTGACACAGCCGCCGTCACGTCCTCAAAGTAGCTCAGAGGACGGATATGGATGCCGGTGGAGTCTGTAGATTCTCCGAGTGGTGACAGTGAGGGGTAGTTGTGTAGAAACTGGTTGTGATCCTCTGTGTGTGAGAGCAGCTTCAGCTCAGCGTCTTTCCTCTTCAGCTCAGCGATCTCCTGCTCCAGCTTCTCCTGAAGCTCTTTGACTCGACTCACTTCACTTTTCTGCCGGGATCTGACCTGCTGCTTCACATGGGAGCTTCTGTTCTCCATGAGACGGATCAGCTCGGTGAAGATCTTCTCGCTGTCCTTCACCGCTTCATCAGCTGAGAGATTGACGGCCTCCACCTCCTGATGGAGCAGCTTCACGTCCTTCTCTCTGTCCTGGATTCTCTGCTGGATGTTTAGTCGACTCCCCTCCAGCTCTCTCTGCCTCTCGGTCCTTTCTGCTGCAGCTGAGACTGTGTCGTGGCCTTTATGTTCCTCCACAGAGCAGAGGTAACAGATACACTGCTGATCAGTACGGCAGAACATCTTCATCACCTCGTCGTGACGAGAGCAGATGTTCTCCTGGAGCTTCTTGGACGGGTCCACCAGCTTGTGCTTCTTTAATTGAGGTACATCATAATGACGCTGGAGGTGTTTCTCACAATAAGAGACCAGACAGACCAGACAGGACTTGAAGGCTTTCCGTCTCCTCCCAGTGCAGAGATCACAGGCCACATCTTCAGGTCCAGCATAGCAGTGATCAGCAGCAGCAGCTTGGAGTCCAGTCTTCTTCAGCTCCTCCACTAAATCTGCCAGCATGGTGTTTTTCAGCAGGACAGGCCTCGGTGTGAAGGTCTGCCTACACTGAGGGCAGCTGTGGAGTTTCTTACCATCCTCTTCGTCCCAGAAGCTTTTAATACAGTTCATGCAGTAGCTGTGTCCACAGGGAGTAGCCACCGGATCCTTCAGTAGATCCAGACAGATGGAACAAGAGAAGGTTTCCCGATCCAGCTGAACTCCTATCTGCTCCATTTCACCTCTCAGTAGCAACGACTGTCTGAGTTTCACTTCCTGAGAAGCGACTCTGCTTTGACTTCTGATCTGAACAACATGTGCTGGTTCAGTGAACGGGGCCTGTCAGCTCTATTGCTTCACCACCATGTTGGTTACACCCATCTCTAAAACTGTAGATCTGAAGGGGAGGGAACGAGGACATGAGTGGACAGAGTGCAGCTGCTGTGTTTGAGAGCAGGAGGAAGAGGGAGGGCTTATCAAGCTGTGGTTCATTCCAGGAAGAGGAGCAGCGCTGTGAATGTGAACTTTGTTCCCTCATTTACAGACGGAGACTCGGTTAAAACCTGCTCCATGTTTGAAGACATTTGAGGGTTTTAGTTGTAACATATTTCTTGTCTTCTCAGGCTTTGGTCATGTCTACATATTTCTCTTAGGACATATAATAAATACACAACCTTTTCTATGAAAGAAAGGACAATGTGGCATCATTGACAAATAAAAGTGTCTACACATATTTCAGTGGTGACAAACAATGAGGAAGCAAAAGGCACTCGCTTAACCAGTTTGTGAGGGATTGCGCAATCTGAGGTGAGGCACACCTTGCGTGTGAGTATGAGTTTTATTCAGTCAATCATTACATACAATACAATAAGTAAAGACACAATCTAACATACAAAGAAAAACTGAAAAGATATAGGTAGAAGCATAATGCTTATTTATTCATATCCCAAATACGTAATACTACTCAATTAAATCAGATAATTAATTATATATGAAGAAAAAAATAATATATATATATGTACATATATTTCATTCACACTTTTGTAACCCTCAAAACTAGTTTTTTAAACAATCCTTTTGAAAACCAAAAATGAGTTGACCATTCTTACATTCATGTTAGCGTTGTTCCATAATTGAACTCCTACAATAGAAATACATCTTCTTTTAATCCCTTTTTTAGCTTTTTGTACAGTAAAGATTCAGTGTGATGATTCTCTGAAGAATCAGCATCAGCTTCTCTCCCTACCTGACTTCTACCGAGGGTTGGAAAAGGCCAAATTTCCTCTAATGCAATTTTTTTTTAAATATTAAATTTAATATATATTTTTTAAAGAATATATATATCCAAAGTTTTTTAATTTAGGGCAAATGATGTTAACCAAGAACAAATCATGTACTCAGAGTGCGTAGAGTGATGTCTGCTCCACATAGCAATTTAACTAACTTGTTCAACCACCTGAAACATCACCACAAACCACAGCACGACTAATGCATTAAGGCTAAAGCTAAAGTGACCTCACTGAATCTCAATGCATTAAGGCTAAAGCTAACGTGACCTCACTGAATCTCAATGCATTAAGGCTAAAGCTAAAGTGACCTCACTGAATCTCAATGCATTAAGGCTAAAGCTAACGTGACCTCACTGAATCTCAATGCATTAAGGCTAAAGCTAACGTGACCTCACTGAATCTCAATGCATTAAGGCTAAAGCTAACGTGACCTCACTGAATCTCAATGCATTAAGGCTAAAGCTAACGTGACCTCACTGAATCTCAATGCATTAAGGCTAAAGCTAACGTGACCTCACTGAATCTCAATGCATTAAGGCTAAAGCTAACGTGACCTCACTGAATCTCAATGCATTAAGGCTAAAGCTAACGTGACCTCACTGAATCTCAATGCATTAAGGCTAAAGCTAACGTGACCTCACTGAATCTCAATGCATTAAGGCGAAAGCTAACGTGACCTCACTGAATCTCAATGCATTAAGGCTAAAGCTAACGTGACCTCACTGAATCTCAATGCATTCAGGCTAAAGCTAACGTGACTTCACTGATTTTCAATGCATTAAGGGTCCGTGTACGTTTTGTTCGTTTGATTTATGGTTCATACGAAAATACGGAAATACCATGGTTTCTTCGTATTCTGTTTCAAACCAAAAACGGGAAAACGGAAAACCACTTCCGTTTTTTGTTTTTGGCGTCTGAATCCAAAAACGAAAATACGAGAAAACCAAACTCGTCAAATGTCAAAAATAAAAGCCTGTACAAACAAATCTTATTTATAGTCTTCTATGATGCAATACACATATAAGGTTAATGTTAGAAGAACGTTAATGTTAGAAGAACATTAATTAATTAATATAAATAAATAAACCTGGATATGTTAGCAACAGTTGTGACTACAGGTAGTTTAATGTGCATGTATATATTATGTACACAGCACGAATCAACTTTTCAATTAATCGTTGCATTGTTTAATGCAACACAGTTCGTCATATAGTTTAATCAAAGTAATTTGTGTGTGTAGATATGTTGCTGTTAGCATCATATTTATATTTCCACCTCATTGTGCCGTTTCTTGAGTGAACACAGAGCAGAGCCTCTGAGGAGACCAGAGTGCATGTTCACCTTTCTACCAGCAGGTGGCAGTATACGTGTATACATTAAGTTACATTTACTTGTGTCTTTGTTAATTAACTAGGTTATTGATACAGATGTATTTAATGACGTTTATTTCCTCTGATATGTAATGTTACTTTGCAGCATAGTTGTATACATCATGTATTTACTTGTTATATTTGTGTCATTTTAGAACCAAACATTCCTACACAGAAGAGTGAGCATGTGTTGCTCACCAGGCAATAAATAATGACAATTGAAAAATAAAGAGACAGTTGGTTTATTCTTATTAAACGGACCCTGTCGCCGGAGACAAGAAGTAACATGCAAACAGGATGCAAGACTAAGATGACTGTAAAAAAAACGGCGGCGAGCTTCTCTGTGGGGGAGGGGTGGAAGTGAGCAGATCATTGAGAAACATGATGAAAATTCAAATACATTTCTTAGTTTTTACACAGTGTTTTAAGCCTTTATAACATATAATAATGACATTTCCCCTGAAAAAGAAGCAAAATAATTTTGCCAAAAGGACTTTTTTTTACATATTTGTTGATAAATAAGACAAAAAGGACCAGGAGGACTGTCATCATTACAGATCTAAAAGGGTTGCAGCCTTCAGTGGACCTCTCTTGCACCACCTGTGCTTCACATTTGACCTTCATTACGACATCATCACTGTTACTGTCATCATCATCATCATCAACATCATCATCATCATCATCATCATCATCAACATCTAACCTGTTCTGTTCTGACTCTGCTATCAGTGTCTTAGCCCCTCTGACTAAATCACATCATAATGCAGCTCTTTGGTCTCCAGAAGGATTCAGCTCTGTGTTGTGTGTGAACACTGTTTGAGGAGTTGACTATATGAGTTATTGTATCAGACTGAAACATGGAGAGCACAGCTACTCTCACATTTCTAACATGTCTCACATAGTTTATAGTAGTCAAATGATTGTTAGGCGTTGTTTCCTGTTTTTAGCCGTATGTCTATATCTCTGCATGTACATTCAGATAAGTCATATTCATTGTATGTGTACACACTTAAAGCTGATTCTGATTATATAAATAACAATATATTAATTGAGGTAGTTTGCTGTTCCTGTAAAACTGAGCAACAGGGCCATTGGGTTCCCAGGTTACATGTCGGTCACTAACACATGTACATCAGCAGGTCATGACCTTGTTTAGCTCAGAGCAGCAGCTCACATGTACTTCTATCTGATCCAGTGACATCTGCACACTTCTAGATTAGCAAAGAAAGACAATCTTTGGTATTTTCTAATTCTGTATGTCAAGCACAAGTTAAATACTCCCCTAAAAGCTTAAAGCCTTCAGAATGAGTGGTGGCATTGCGATTACAGTCCTGTATTTGACTTGTATTGCTGTATCTTAATTCTTCTGATTCTTCTGTCTGCAGTTAATCTGCTCGCATGATTTACATCAAAGTTTTGATTTACAAGAGCTGTTCCAAATCACAGCACTCGTCTGTCCACAAATGATTGTCATCAGTGAAGTGTCCATGGTCAGAGAGAGGACTGACTCCATTCTCAGTTTGAGTAGATTTCCTTTTCTTCAATAAACTGTCACGCGTCATAAAAACTATTGTTGAGGTATTCGCCTTAGAAGGCAGATTTGAAGGTCTTTTGGGGGATATTAACTTTTGACATTTGAATGTTTTTTTCCTCTCAGATTACGGTCACAGTTTTCAACAGTTTTAAACAGCCCCCCTCCCAAAGCAGGCTTCTGCATACCAGTGTTATTGGATGGGAACTTCATTTTTATGAGCCAGTGCCATGCTGGTTTGTCCAACATGCTAAAGAGCTGGTAATCTGTTGCATTGGATCCCAACCCAAGTCCAGCCTGACGGTCTGCATTCCCCCTACAGCTCCAGAGGTCACTCTGAGGTCACGAGACAGGTACCATGGTAGCAAAGAAGTAAATATAACCAATTCATCTGGTTTGTGCTCTTGTAAGATTTAGTCAAACGTTTTGTATCTCAATGGCATTTGGACCTCAGCATTTGACCAACATTAGCCTGGATCATAGGAAACCTTCAGGGCCTGATTGTATAGAGACCCTTACTTTTTGAAATTGGCTGCTGATTTTGTTGCAGAGCCACTTGCATATATTTTTAATCTGATAATGAAAAATAATGAAATCCCAATGAAATGGAAATCTGCCTTTGTTCTCCCAGGAGTTCTTGTACATCAATGCCATTGTATCAACCTACCAGTCAGGCTTTAGGAAAAAAACATAGCACCTCACTTTTCAGCCACATGTACAGGTGAAAAAGTTGAGGTTAAAACTGGGTTTTATTTTTGAAATAAATTGTGCTTTTCAAATAATGTAAAAAAGTGATTAGTTGCTGAACTGTAAAACATCACAGCCCTGTTTAGTTATGTCCACTTACTTCTTCCACTTACTTAAGTTTTAGATTTTGAACTTAACTGTTCAAGTTAAAACTTAGTTAAACTTACAATAATTACTTTTTTAGATTTGTTAGTGTTAATTGAACTTGGGTCTTTAAGTTATCAGTAAAAAAAAAGAGAAGAGACTGAAAAAGGCGGGAGTGAGGATTTAAAAAAGCAAATGCTGTCATGTTTGTGTTTTAGGTAAACTGTCTTTTTTAAACCATGGCCAGGTTGAAGCCTGTCCATAATCTACTGGTTAAACACTGCAGATAAGTCATATACTTCAATTCCAATGAAAATATAGGCATTTTGTGGTAAACAAGAAAGGACTATTTCCACCGGCGGAGGGATCGAGGCGGAGCAATTCACCGTTACTTTCCACCTACAACAAGTAGAGCGGACTGAGCAGAGCTGAGGAGGCTTTTCACTTTGCTTCTGCACATGAAGGTGAGTTTAACACGTAATTACTGTAGAAGTATAAGCTATTGGTTCATGGTGTGTGTGTGTGCGTGCGTGCGTGTGTGTGTGTGTGTGTGTGTGTGTGTGTGTGTGTGTGTGTGTGGTGCATGTTCTTGGGGAAATAGTTTTCTCCTGTTGTAGATTAAAAACATTAATTTAAAATCCCCTTTGCTATGTTTTACACAGTTATACAGAGCGTCCAAGTTTAATGTAAATATATTGAATATTATGTTTGAGCTAACCCAATAAACTGACTGGAAGTGTATTTGAAAATTAGATGTGTAATACTTGGTTTATACTTTTTTTTGTAAACTAGAGGATTTTTGCTTCAAAATTGCTTGATCCCTGTTTTTGTTTTAAATATTTAGAAATGTAAAAGATTGATAATTTAAGGGTAGAGTAAACACATGTTATATTTATATAAAATAAAAATATTAGATGTGGGTTTTATTTTTCTGAAACACAAATTTTCACCTATCGTGCAATTCATTTGATTTGTTCTGTTTACAGATGTCATCAAGAATGTCCAGGACGTGATGTGGAAATGTAAGTTTTGTGCATTCTCCTCTAATGGACAAGAAGAATAATCCAGCATTATAAACAGCATCATGACATCATCGGTGGTGAACAGCTGCCCTGCTTGGTCTTCATGCTACTATCTTTCAGAGGATTCCTCCCACATAATCCGGATGTGTGATGTAAGACACTGTATTTACACATTTACTCCACTCAATGGTTGTAATGCGACTGTTGTGCACTTGGACACAGGAGATCCAGGCGTGCATAGGTTTTAAGAATTGCTTTACAGCACTGAAAGTACAGAAAGAC
This sequence comes from Myoxocephalus aenaeus, assembly GCA_038501785.1. Lineage (NCBI taxonomy): Eukaryota > Metazoa > Chordata > Actinopteri > Perciformes > Cottidae > Myoxocephalus > Myoxocephalus aenaeus. Next base: position 222,464 of record JBAMJR010000152.1, read on the forward strand.
TCTGATCACCACACACTGCATACTGCAGGCTATTCTAGTCACTACTGAATCAAACATGTTCTTATACATACACATATCAGCTTATATTATCACATTTAACAATCAATACAAATAATAAACAAATGAGAATATGGGGGGGTCAATGTCCAGTTCTTATTATCAGAGCAATGTTAATGTGGGCCCCACACGACAATGTAACACGTTTTGTGTTCATTAGCTTTATTACCCATAGACACACTCATTTTTATAGAGATTTTGTATCATTGCAAAATACCTTTTCAATGGAGTCTCCTTAACCTTTTTTTGTTTTAGGGATTTTGAACGAGGACTCTCTAAACATTAAACTAGTACTATTTTGGAGATGTCAGTTAAGATGTGAATGTCTTTCTATGTCTTCAGGTTCATGGAGAAACCCTGGATGAATGCAGGTTGGACTGTTGATGGGACACGAAGGCATTCTGCAGGATTCACTTCCTTTGGAAGTCTTCCATGTGGCCGAGGCAGCAGAGAAGATCATCCTACATGAGCTCAGAGACCCACAGGCTTCATGTTGATGGCACAATCTACTGCCTTGACCTGGAGGAACCCGTAATATGAACGACACCTTTGAGTTCCTTCATGAACATTAAACCGGACCGGTGCTCAGAAGCAAACTGCTCAGATAAATGGTAAATGTACTGCACTTGTGTTTCTCTCTTCTAGTCTTCCGACCACTCAGCTGGGGATCGAACCGCCGATCCTCTGATTGAAGGACGTCCCTGTTCTACCGCTGATCCACAGTCGCCCAAGATTATAATAATATAATAATAAATATAGCCAGTAAATCTCAAACACATCTCAAAGTCAAGCTTGGTTGAGAAATGTAAAAGTAGACTAAAACTCTTCTAAACTGTAGATTGGTTGTTTTAACACGTAAAACCTTTTGTGAGGCTTTTAGAATTATGTTTAAGAAATGTTATACAAATGAAAGCTTTATTATATGGTTTTATGAAGTTCTCAGTATCTCACATTTTGCCTCTGCACAGCCACACTACCTCATCTCATCTGTCTCTAATTCTATTATTCACCTTTTTTTTTAAGTATCTAATTCAGTCACGTGTCTCTATTGTTTGGAGCGTTTACAATGTTCTTGTTCATAATGAAAATGTATGAACCTTTTGTATTTATCTCTAATTTGTCAGAGTACAACCACACCTCCTGTCAGTGTCTGTCAGATCGCCTCCACTTGTATGTGAACAATGTTTAGGAAAACCGTGCACAGATTTCAGTTTAAATCATTTGAGTCTCTTGTCCTTCAGTGAACAGGTCATGTTTTTTCTATATATATTTTCCATTTGGGTGTGTTGAGATGTACTTGTAGCGAATGTTTCAGTCTGTGTATATTTTCTTCAAATAAATGTTATATCTTTTGAACAGAAGTAAGAATTATTGGTCATTTCATTTTTATAAAGCAAGCACACTTTCAATTATCAGTCAAAATAACGTTTATATGCAAGTTGAAACAAATTTGGAATGTAAGTCCTCTTAACTTGAAATGGCAAGTTGTTTACACATGGTAAAGTTATTTTAACTTAATCTTCTCATCTTGGCCCTTTGATCTCTTCTGTACATTCAATGCAGGATTTAAGTGACAAATCAATCAACAGGTAGGTCAATTATATGGGTGTTTAATAAGAATAAACCAACTGTCTCTTTATTTTTTAATTGTCATCATTTATTGCCTCGTGAGCAACACATGCTGTTCCATGTAGGAATGTTTGGTTCTAAAATGACACAAATATAACAAGTAAATACATGATGTATACAACTATGCTGCAAAGTAACATTAAATATCAGAGGAAATAAACGTCATTAAATACATCTGTATCAATAACCTAGTTCATTAACAAAGACACAGCAGCTCTCAGTAAACCACTAACACTTAATCACTTTTGGACACCTGGACACTTTATTCACTGTGGACACCTTAATTGCACTCACCTGGTGCAATATAAATACATTTAAGTACTTTTATATACTCTTATTCCGTCTGTATATTTAATTTAAAATTGCTACTGTATTCTTCTCTTACTGTTTTTACTACTGTTTATTGTTATTTAATTTATATTACTTGATTGTTTTTACTATGTGTCTCTATTGTGTGCAAGGCTGCTGTAATCCTGCAATTTCCCCACTGTGGGACTAATAAAGAATTATTTTATCTTATCTCTTATCTTAAATGTAACTAAATGTATGGTTTACATACACGTATACTGCCACCTGCTGGTAGAAAGGTAAACCTGCACTCTGCGTCTCCTCATACAGACTCTGTGTTCACTCAAGAAACAGCACAATGAGATGGAAATATAGATATGATGCTAACAGCAACAACTCTACACACACATGACTTTGATTAAACTATATGACGAACTGTGTTGCATTAAACAATGCAATGATTAAGAAACGAGAAACGGAAGTGGTTTTCCGTTTTCCCGTTTTTGGTTTGAAACAGAAAACGAAGAAACCATGGTATTTCCGTATTTCCGTATATTCGAATGAACGAAAAAACAAACGAACAAAACGTACACGGACCAAGGCTAAAGCTAACGTGACCTCACTGAATCTCAATGCATTAAGGCTAAAGCTAACGTGACCTCACTGAATCTCAATGCATTAAGGCTAAAGCTAACGTGACCTCACTGAATCTCAATGCATTAAGGCTAAAGCTAACGTGACCTCACTGAATCTCAATGCATTAAGGCTAAAGCTAACGTGACCTCACTGAAGCTCCGTCCATGTCCTTTGTCAATCCAGAAAACCATAACAGCGACCCTGCATAGCGCGACAGCGTATCCATCCACCTCCCAAAGACACACTGAAGTAACTAATGCAATCACATTTCATCTGGCCAAAGACATGTGTCCAATAAATACTGTGAGCAATGAAGGCTTCAGAAAAATGGTCAACACACTAGAAAAGAGATACGTGATCCCCTCGCGCAATTATTTCTCCAAACAGGCATTACCTGCACTGTATGAAACACGTCGGGGGGAAATACAAAGGGATGACACAGCTGTCGAGTATTTTGCAACTATGACTGACCTATGGTAAACATTTTATTAATATTTTGCTTCAGGTTAATAAGAACCGTGTGAGTTTTATTTTGATACAAAGACGTGTACATTAGCTGGAATGTAGCACAACATGGAAGTGAAAGCAGTGCTCTGTTGATTTCATTTTAGGTACAAAGTGTTAAACTATTTTATTTATATTTCCTTCTACGAGATGCAGTGTGATAAGGACCATTCTGATGCAAAGATTTGTATATTAGCCAGAATGTAGCACAACAATGGAAGTGGAAGCAGTGTTCTTGTTCATTTAAATGTGAAAGCACAATAAAAAGATGTTGTCCCTAAAATTAATGAATAATCGTGATAAATAATCGTGATCTCAATATTGATCAAAATAATCGTGATTATGATTTTGATAATCGTGCAGCCTAAATGTCAAACTAAATATCTGATTGGTTGAAGACTATGACAATCAACGATAACGTCCCCATGTACTTTAATCTGCAAAGGCTATCTAGAAGGCCTCGGGCCGCTCTCCTTCCATAGAGACATAGAGGTGAAATCTGATTGGATAACAGCTCTCCTTAAAAAAAGCTGCAAAGAAAATATCTACAAAGACACATAGTAGACATAAAAAGATCCCTAAATGACCACAAATACACACAAAATGTCCACAAAGAGACACTAAATGATCACGAAGAGACAAGGTGAACAGAAACAGACACAACATGACCACAAACAGACGTGAAACGCCCACAAAGGGACATCAACAGAACACAAAGAGACTTTAAATGCCCACAAAGAAACAGAAAGAAAAAAAAAAGAGTCGGAAAGCACCACAGAATCTGCACCTTGCTCCTGTGTGGGAGAAACAGTGAGCTCTTGCATGTCTGATCCTCCCACAGGTCACTTCATCTATGAGGAAGACTAAAGCTCCAGAACTGTTGAAATCCACTGAAATGACAAAAGCAAATTGGTGGATTTGGCTTTTGTGAGTTAATTACTGTTCATTCAAGCGTCTGCGTCTGCGTCTGCGTCTGCGTCTGCGTGCCACATCACTCTTCAGCCACCGAGCGGCAGCATCGCCTCATGAACACCGGCCCTCTGCCTCACATCAGTGAGTGTGTCGTCATGAGCCTCATGAAGCTGCAGCTCTCTGCTCACTGGGATCTCAGGTGCACTTCAGTCACGGGGCCTCGGTTTAGCTGAGGATTCACTTTCACGCAATTGCACTGGTCTGCTGTCTCCTCAAAGCTTTTATTCATTGCGCTTTTGATCCTTTAGAACACAAAGTGCAGGCAAGCGTTTCGTTCCTGAGGAGTAACTAACTAACTGCTTCTGTAAAAAATAAAATGCTGTCTCAGATCCCCCCCACCCCCAAAAAAAGAGGGAAATAAGGAAGTAAGGAAGTAAAAAAAAAAAGAAAGAAAAGGAAAAGCAGAGAGGCCTTAAGGGACTAAAAGTATTGTTTGTACTTTAACTTCCTGGTCAGCACCCAGACTCATCCGTCTCTGTTGTCTCGGACTCTGATCATTGACTATTACATTCCAAAGAATTGGATCAAATAAATGTTTTCAGTAAAAGCCGCTCTGCTGTTTCTGTCCTGCCTCAGAGAGGGAGTGGGTTGTTGTACTGGGTCCGTTTGGCCAGAACACAAACCTCCAAATGATCTTACTGTCATATTTATCCATCTTCGTCCTTCTTCTTCTTCTTCGTGGCTTTTTAAGGAGGCTTTACCATCCCCTTCAGGTCGGAGTGCGCTCCAGAGATTAGATTCTACCGCCTCGGTCCTGTTTATAAAGTGTGGGATGTTCAATGTTTGTGATGAACTAGAGATAGATGGCTTTCACTGACAGGAAGAGTAATCTGTATCCGTGTAATCTGATAAGTAACTAGTCCAGCTGAGTAAAGAAATGAATACAACATGTGGAGGATTAGTCTGTATAACAGCATGACATGTAAAATAGTCCAGTAAAATACTGGTACCGTGAGTGTGTATTAAGTACAGTACATGAGTACAAACACACACACACACACACACTATAAAAGTATTTGCATTGAACAATGGAAAAGTTGTAGTGTGCATCACAAGTGTTTCAGCATGTCGGTCTACGCGTATGGACCAAGTATGCCGCCATAGACTGTGGAGGTGGCGCCTTTCCCATTGCGGCGTCAACAATGTAGGAGGGGCTCCACGGCACAGGTATGAATACACACACACACTACCAACATGTGAAAAATTGTCGAGCAGTATTCATAGTGCTCCAATGCACAACCGTTCTCACTCACATTGCAGCTGTTTTTTTTTTTTGTCTAGGGTTCTCGTGTCTGACATATTGTTCAGCTCAAGGTCACTTCACAGAGTTTGTTCTCACATTTCAAGACGGTCTAGTTTTACAATTATTAGCGTTTTCATGTGGCTGAGTCTGTCCCGTGGAACTGTGGGTTGTGCTAATGACTCATATTTTTGTAATGTTACTTCAAAACGAAAGCTCATCAACAGCACAATAGCAATGATGAGCTTTCGTTTTGCAATGATGAGCAGTACCGTTTTCAGCCACAACAAAGTGGCGCTGTTTCAACATTTTGGCTGGTCTTCACCTACATAATTTACAGTTTTTCTCGATTGCTAAAACACAAAACCTGGTTCCTGTAGCACAAACTCCCAAACCTTTTTGTCATTCCCAGAAGCACACACACATTTCCCATAACCAAAAACACAATTCACCTGTGTCCACACATGTCTCAATATTCAAAACACTTTCTGCAAAACCTTACACAAAAGTGACCAAATAAATCATTCATTGCACTACGTGTCCATTCAGCAAACACATGCTCTCAATATAATTAACTCAAGTTATCATAACATGAACTCAGAGACCACATTGCACAGTAATGTTGTAGTACATATAATACCACCGTATGCTGTGTAGTTGTTACTACAGTATACTGTGCCACAGTACACCATAGGTCAGTAATGGTAATTTTTGCAGAACTGAGAGGCAGCCATCTATTGGAGGCAGGCGGCGATTGCTCACTGCTGAGCAGGAGACTGCCTTGGTAAATATGGTGATTGGCAATAATGCCATCACTTTGAGGGAGATTCAAACCCGCATTATTGAAGACCAGGAAATATTTCAAGGGACTAACAGCATAAGTCTTTCCACCATTGACCGGGTAATACGGTGGAACCACATAAGGACGAAGCAACTTTACCGCGTGCCTTTTGAGAGGAATTCCGATAGGGTTAAGGAGCAACGATTCCAATATGCGCAGGTAATTGCACTGTACAGAAATGCTATACTATTCCAATACACATATGTTTGAAGTAAAATTTGTGTTTTTTGATCCCTGTAGACAATGTTTGAGATGGATGCAATGGCTGACCCACACGAATACATCTTTATTGATGAAGCAGGGTTCAATCTCACAAAAAGGTGCGAAAAGGGCCGCAACATCATTGGACACCGTGCAATCATCCAAGTTCCCGGTAAGAGGGGGGGGGGCAACATCACCATGTGTGCAGCAACCAGAGCAAGCCCAATATGTTGTCATTTGGGATAACGTGAGCTTCCATCGGGCTGCTCTGGTTCACACCTGGTTCAATGACCTCCCCAGGTTCAGGGTCCTTTTTCTGCCAGCATACTCCTCCCCTTTTCTGAATCCAATAGAGGAATTTTTCCTCAGCATGGCGGTGGAGAGTCTATGACCGCAACCCATACACAGCACAATCTCCTGCAGGCAATGGTGAATGCATGTGAGGATATTTCTCTGGAATCTATCCAGGGTTGGATCAGACACACAAGGGGATATTTCCCACGCTGCCTGGCGAGAGAAGACATAATGTGTGACGTTGATGAAATACTATGGCCTGAATCTGACCTGAGACAAGATCATGCTGATGAACCTGTATATGTGCTCAATCTGGAAGTGCTGTGAATAAACCCTATTATTGACATTTTGGTGGCAGTGTGTTGAATTAATCCCTCCTGTGTGTAACAAACACTAATGTAGTCTGTGTTTTGACAGCTTGTGTGTATTGTCTGAGGGTAAAGACTGATTGGGACCCAGAAGTTAGATGTTTGGACTGTTGGGTGTGAGTTTTTGAAATTGTGTGTGAAGATTTGAAAAAATGGTGAGTTGTTCCAGGAATTGTGTTTTAGCAATCGAGAAAAACTGTAAATTATTATATGTGGTGCATTTGAAGGCCATGGTAGGAGCGACCCCTGCTGGTGCCCTTGGGTAGGTCTCAAGCAGTCGGCCCAGAAGCCTGTGTGTAGCCATGACTGTAATAATGCTATTTTTTCCTCTCTCTCTTGTTTACATTTAATTTGCTTAATTAATGAATACCCTCTGCGGCTGTAAATATATTTCATTCCAGTTAGTTGTATTCTATTGTGTGCATATATATATATATATATATATATATATATATATATATATATATATATATACATACAGACAGCTTGAGGTAGGATTGAATCCTGCCTCATCTATGTATATGAATTCATGAGGGGCCTGGTTGGCCTCCAATTCCATAACTCTCTGAAACAAAGTTCATGTAAATCATGTCATTACTGTATACCATACTGTAACCTATTACTGTGTAGGTTACCTACTTGAAAAGTGCAAAGCTTATAGAACTGGACATTGAATTGAATACACACTATACCTGGACATCTTGTCGTCGTAGCTCCTTGACTCTCTCACTGTTCCTCTCAAAGGGAACAGTGTAGAGCTGCTTCATCCGCACTCTGTGTTTGGACAAACACGTAATGGTTGTGAGGCTGATGCTATCGATATTGTCAAATATCTCATGGTCCTCCACAATTCTCCTTTGAATTTCATGCAGTTTTATTGCATTATTTGCAACAACCATTTCTACAATGGCAAGCTCTTGATCATTAGTGAGGAGCTTTCCTCTTCCCCCAGAGGGAGGAAGACGTTGCATTCTTTAGAGGGACAAAAAATTCAACATATGCATTACTGTATGGCCTTATTGACATGTCAAGTGAGAATAGAAACAATCCATGTAAAATGCAATACTTACCTGTTGGTTTGTTGAAAGATGTGTATAATGGAGGCAACCGTTGACCGCCTCAAATTGGGCTGCACTCTTTCACCAGCCTCTCTTAGTGAAAGACCGTGGTTGATTACATCAGTGTTTTTCAACCTTTTTTGAGCCGTGGCACATTTTCTACAATAAAAAAATCCCGCGGCACACCAACAACCTAAAAAGTTACAAAATGTCACATTGTAGCATAATACAGCATACACGGTAGATCATTATTGCACTACCTACTGGCATGGAAGAGTATTCAGTGTTTCAAGTAAACCAGATCGCTCCATCAGAAAAAAAAAAAATAATCACTTTGTTAGAAAAATTAAAATAAAGTTATGAAAAAAAAGAACTAATATTTAGTTACTACTAAATAACTTATTGTGGAAAACAATAAACTATTGCAAAACAAAACGGAATGAGTGCAGATGTGTGAGCATCACGTTGTATCAGTATTAGTGGCTGCAGTGAGCTGCTTTCCTCTACAAATATTTTAAAACGGGGTTGTAGATTTGATACGGCTCTCAATTCATGCTCAATGATGAGAGACAACAGCAGAAAGCCGACCTCACAGAGATCTCATAAAGATTGGCTTTTGGCAAAATGCCAAGAATCGGCGCATGCGCAGCGTAACCTGTTAACGGCGGACGGTGAACATTTAAAATCAGCATTTCCTCTTGCGCCACACCTGTAATAAATAGCGCCCCAGTTTGATGAATACTGACTTAAAGGAAACATGGTGTTCATTTATTTTAATGACAACCACAAAGTGAGCAGGCTTTATCACTGCAGGGTGTTTTTAGGGCTTTTGGAAGAATATTTCCAGAGCCTCTCTAAGTCAGAAACGTCATTGATGAGCTCCAGGCTGTTTGTCTTGACCTGCAAATACATGAACTGTTAGGCTTTAAAAGTGAGAGCTCATATCTTAAAATACTGATAGCTTCAGCAGCAAATCCCATTGTGAAAAGCACGCGACATATTTTTCGCCGCTCTCTGTCGTAGCTGAGAGCTGAGTGTAACGCATCGGGCGGAACTGCGCGTGCGCGACACAGAGCAGAGCAGAGCAGAGTTGTATAGACGCGACCCAGAAATGACATGCTGTGTAGATAAGATCAATAACATACGGCCGTTTAGTTTGTTTCATAGCAGAACAAGGTGCAGACCTGTTCTATATTACTCTGCCAGCCACTATATTGCAGCTCAGACGCTCAACAATGGAAAATCATTTGCGGCAACTAAATAATATTTTTTTGGACCAATTAAGTGAAATTGGACATTTTCCCACGGCACACCTGACGATCTCTCACGGCACACTGGTGTGCCGCGGCACAGTGGTTGACAATCACTGGATTACATGGTCAATGATAGTGACACAAATTCCATCACAGACTGCTGTTCTTGCAGCCCTTGGAATGCCACCACCACGCATTCTTACACCTCTACCTTGCCCTCTCCTTGGGCCTGCTCTACTCCCTGGGCCTCTTGCTCTTACTCTTCCTCGTCCAGACATTACAGTGTTTGTCTTTTTCTGTTTCTGTTTCCAAAAACATCACTCCTCAAAGTCCTCCTTTTACTGTATAAGTAATGCCACTGAGTCTAAGCCAGACTGGAATCAGCTGTGGTTTGCCCAATTTACCCAACATAAATCAGCTGTGTGTCAATTATTCAATTGTTTGTTTATTATCAGCTGAGATATATTGTTTTAGAACTGATATCATTGCAGAAGAGCTTTTTAGACTGTATCTAAGGTTTGGAATATTGTTTTTGCCATTGTGGGATGTTGTGTGTTAACATTCGTAAATAATACAAAAACAATCCATAATTTAGTTGGGAGGTATAGCTTGTCTGTTAAGAAAATGTAAGCATTGTGGAAATGTGTTCACTGACTGCATATTGTTTGAAAACGACATGAAATGTGTGAATGGTATGGCCACAAAAGACCGATGCTGTGCTAATTGTGTTCAGAGTTTTGAAAATGTGACCACTGGTTGGACAAACGCTTGGTAGCGCCGGAAAAAAACTGGAATTACTGTTCAATTCAAGCGTCTGCGTCTGCGTCTGCGTCTGCGTCTGCGTCTGCGTGCCACGTCAATCTTCAGCCACCGAGCGGCAGCATCGCCTCATGAACACCGGCCCTCTGCCTCACATCAGTGAGTGTGTTGTGTTTGGCTTCTGCAACACAATCTGACTCCTCAAAGCTTTTATTCATTGTGCGTTTGATCCTTTAGAACACAAAGTGCAGGCAAGCGTGTCGTTGCTGAGTAACTAACTAACTGCTTCTGTAAAAAAAAAAATGCTGTCTCAGATCCAGAAAAAATCTAAATAAAAAGGAAATAAGGAAGTAAAATAAAAAAGGAAAAGCAGAGAGGCCTTAAGTGACTAAAAGTATTGTTTCTGTCCTGCCTCAGAGAGGGAGTGGGTTGTTGTACTGGGTCCGTTTGGCCAGAACACAAACCTCCAAATGACCTTACTGTCATATTTATCCATCTTCGTCCTTCTTCTTCTTCTTCGTGGCTTTTTAAGGAGGCTTTACCATCCCCTTCAGGTCGGAGTGCGCTCCAGAGATTAGATTCTACCTCCTCGGTCCTGTTTATAAAGTGTGGGATGTTCAATGTTTGTGATGAACTAGAGATAGATGGCTTTCACTGACAGGAAGAGTAATCTGTATCCGTGTAATCTGATAAGTAAAGAGTAAATAAATAAACACAAAATGTGGAGGATTAGCCTGTATAATAGCATGACATGTAAAATAGTCATAGACATATTTTGTTAAGGTTACTTCAAAACTAAAGCTCATCAATAGCAAAGAGATGCAGTACCGTTTTCAGCCACAACAAAGTGCCATTGGGCTGGTGGCGCTGTTTCTACATTTTGGCTGCTCTTCACCTACATAAGCACTACCCAGCTCCAGGGTGAGTCACAACAATGACAAACCTGGTTTACAGCGGAACTCAGGAAGCTAAGACTGCAAAAGGACCAGGCATTTAGGAGTGGGGACAAGGACTTGTACACAGAGTCAAAATACAGGTTTAGCGAGGCGGTGAGAGACGCTAAACGACTGTACTCTGAGAAACTGCAACAACAGCTCTCAGCAAGTGACTCTGCTTCTGTCTGGAGAGTCTCAGGCAGATCACCAGCTACAAGCCCAAAACCCCCCACGCCATGAAGGACCTCCGCCTGGCAGACCAGCTCAACTCAATACAACTTCTTCACACAGAAACATGACCAAGTGAATTCACTTTATTACAGTTTTCTTTATGTCTGTGTCATAAATCATCTTTATGGACTAAGAGCACAAACATATTGTTGGTTGTTAAGAAGCGACACGTGAGAGAAAACTCTGCTCATTCCTCTGTGACAAAGATGTTTAAATGAGGAAAGTTAAAAGGACAGAGACTGACTGACAAATGTTCTTCTGCTCTCAACATGAACTCTGGACTTTGTGGTGTTTCAGGAGGAAAACTGCCTCAGTTATACTTTCATATTAGTTTCATATTGTCACCTTCAGCTTTGTATGAAACCCTGCAAATAAGAAAGAAGAAAGCACTTTGTTCAGTCTTGAAACAAGAAATACTTTATTCACCATGTAAACCTTCAGTTTGTTCACATCCCATCAGTAAAGTCTGTTAAACTAGTTTGACCAGAATCTCAGTTATGTAAAAGAATAATTCATGATTTCCTTATTGATTATGATCATGATACTTTATTTTATAATACAACATAGTACATCATTTATATGTTGATTCAGACAAAAAAAACTATCTTCACAAAAAGTAGTGAGAACAAAATATCTTTGATAAAAGAAGGTGATTTCTTTAAGACCCATGCAGAGGAAGAGACACAACAACAACAACAACAACAACAACAACAACAACATCAACAACAACAACAACAACAACAACAACCATATTCATCAAACATTTAGAGCTCAGAGAAGTTTACATTTTCCTGCAGAGAAATATGAGTTCAGGTAAACAAAGATCATCATGAGCAGTGAGAGCCTCCATGACTAAACAGACACAGGAAGGAGCGCCACCTCAAGAAACTCAAACATCTACACAACAATAATGACAAGACGTCAAAGTACCGCCCACAATGTTTGATTGACAGGTGAAGAACAATCAGCTCTCATCAACAATGATGGAAACAAAATGAGTTTAAGAATTAAAACACAGAATTTAACCTGCTGTCCCTTAAATCACTTCTGTCTATTTGAGTTGAAAGAACTCAGCAGTGAATCCATAATTGTAATAAATCCCAACTCCAGCATAGAGAGGCTGAGTGAATGTGGTCTGGACTCTGTGGAGGAGAGTCATGGTTTCAGAGACGCTGTAGAAGGACAGAATACCTGCTCTGTGATCCAGGTACACTCCTACTCTGGAGGACGGAGGACCAGAGACGGGAGTGTGGATATTGTTGTACTTAAATGTAAAACCGTTTTTGTCACAAACTAACGACCAAGATTTGTCATTGTGTCCAAACAAACATTCATCAATGCTCCCTGTTCTGCTGATATTCTTGTATGAGACTGCTACATAAACTCCTCCTCTCCACTCCACCTCCCAGTAACAACGTCCAGTCAGACTCTCTCTACTCAGGACCTGAAAATAACCAGTGAACCTGTCTGTGTGACTAGAATAAGACTGTTGTTCCTTCATAAATGTTGCTTTTCTGTTCCCCTCAGATAATAACAGATGTGTGTGCTGTGTTTGGATCCAGAGTGATTTCACGTGAATACCTTAAGAATCCAGCTCTGGTCTTGGGCTCTGCTTGTGAATGTGACAGTAAAACGTCCACTTCAGTCACTGCCAGTGAGACGTTTGTCCACTCGTCCCTCAGGACGTCCTGTAGTTTATCTCTGACTTCTGACACAGCCGCCGTCACGTCCTCAAAGCAGCTCAGAGGACGGATATGGATGCCGGTGGAGTCTGTAGATTCTCCGAGTGGTGACAGTGAGGGGTAGTTGTGTAGAAACTGGTTGTGATCCTCTGTGTGTGAGAGCAGCTTCAGCTCAGCGTCTTTCCTCTTCAGCTCAGCGATCTCCTGCTCCAGCTTCTCCTGAAGCTCTTTGACTCGACTCACTTCACTTTTCTGCCGGGATCTGACCTGCTGCTTCACATGGGAGCTTCTGTTCTCCATGAGACGGATCAGCTCGGTGAAGATCTTCTCGCTGTCCTTCACCGCTTCATCAGCTGAGAGATTGACGGCCTCCACCTCCTGATGGAGCAGCTTCACGTCCTTCTCTCTGTCCTGGATTCTCTGCTGGATGTTTAGTCGACTCCCCTCCAGCTCTCTCTGCCTCTCGGTCCTTTCTGCTGCAGCTGAGACTGTGTCGTGGCCTTTATGTTCATCCACAGAGCAGAGGTAACAGATACACTGCTGATCAGTACGGCAGAACATCTTCATCACCTCGTCGTGACGAGAGCAGATGTTCTGCTGGAGCTTCTTGGACGGGTCCACCAGCTTGTGCTTCTTTAATGGAGGTACATCATAATGAGGCTGGAGGTGTTTCTCACAATAAGAGGCCAAACACACCAGACAGGACTTGATGGCTTTCCGTCTCCTCCCAGTGCAGACATCACAGGCCACATCTTCAGGTCCAGCATAGCAGTGATCAGCAGCAGCAGCTTGGAGTCCAGTCTTCTTCAGCTCCTCCACTAAATCTGCCAGCATGGTGTTTTTCAGCAGGACAGGCCTCGGTGTGAAGGTCTGCCTACACTGAGGGCAGCTGTGGAGTTTCTTACCATCCTCTTCGTCCCAGAAGCTTTTAATACAGTTCATGCAGTAGCTGTGTCCACAGGGAGTAGTCACCGGATCCTTCAGTAGATCCAGACAGATGGAACAAGAGAAGGTTTCCCGATCCAGCTGAACTCCTTTCTGCTCCATTTCACCTCTCAGTAGCAACGACTGTCTGAGTTTCACTTCCTGAGAAGCGACTCTGCTTTGACTTCTGATCTGAACAACATGTGCTGGTTCAGTGAACGGGGCCTGTCAGCTCTATTGCTTCACCACCATGTTGGTTACACCCATCTCTAAAGCTGTAGATCTGAAGGGGAGGGAACGAGGACATGAGTGGACAGAGTGCAGCTGCTGTGTTTGAGAGCAGGAGGAAGAGGGAGGGCTTATCAAGCTGTGGTTCTTTCCAGGAAGAGGAGCAGCGCTGTGAATGTGAACTTTGTTCCCTCATTTACAGACGGAGACTCGGTTAAAACCTGCTCCATGTTTGAAGACATTTGAGGGTTTTAGTTGTAACATATTTATTGTCTTCTCAGGCTTTGGTCATGTCTACATATTTCTCTTAGGACATATAATAAATACACAACCTATTCTATGAAAGAAAGGACAAATAATAAAAGTGTCTACTCATATTTCAGTGGTGACAAACAATGAGGAAGCAAAAGGCACTCGCTTAACCAGTTTGTGAGGGATTGCGCAATCTGAGGTGAGGCTAACCTTGCGTGTGAGTATGAGTTTTATTCAGTCAATCATTACATACAATACAATAAGTAAAGACACAATCTAATGTACAAAGACAAACTGAAAATATATAGGTAGAAGCATAATGCTTATTTATTCATATCCCAAATACTCAATACTACTCAATTAAATCAGATAATTAATTATATATGAAGAAAAAAATAATATATGTATATATATATATATCCCTTGTATGGTGTTCGGGTCTGTGGGACCCGTTTTCATTTTTCATCAAAACAAAAATAATATGATTAATTATTTTTTCAAACTCAGACTTATTGGCCTTGGCTCATTTTCTGCACAGTGTGTGTGCCTGCTGTAAATCTGTGTGTGCGTGTGTGCGTGTGTGCGCGCGCGCGCGCGCGCCGTTCCCACACAAGTTTGCAACATTGATGCAAAAGTCAAGCACTTACACCTGCCTGCTCTCACATTCCCACACTTTTTACCCTCTGTCTGTGTATGTGTGTGTGCCTGCTGTAAATCTGTGTGTGCGTGTGTGCGCGCGCGCCGTTCCCACACAAGTTTGCAACATTGATGCAAAATTCAAACACCTGCACCTGCCTGCTCTCACATCCCCCCTCTGTCTCACGGGAACCAATCCTTATTTTCTAACCCAGCTGAAAGTTTGGGGTGCGACACTATAAATATAGCTTTGCCAGTGTGGTTCCTTATCACTGATCAAGATGGCCAAAAGATTCTCTGCTGAGAGGGCCTTGGAATTGATTTTTGAAGAGAGAGAAGATGGTGATGAGGTAGATGAAGAAGTGTCAGAATATGAAGATCATATTTCTGAAAATTCAGAGTCTGAATGAGATTGAGCATCAGCCAAAAAGAAGACGAGCCACAGGACCAGCCCATCAGCAGCCAGCCACAGCCCTATGTTGTGCTATGTAAAATTACCTCATTACTAATGAAATTCAATGAAATTCAAATACATAAAAGTCAATAGTTATGAACAACCTTGTTTCATTTGTAAATTTGTTGAATTTTGTCCACTCATCTTGATTATAATTGATTTTCTTGATTTTATCAACAAAAAACTAAAAAACGAGTAGCACTTTAATTCTTAAATGTGTTATAACAAAGGTAAACAGCAAATATTAACCATATTTGCTGTTTATATTGCTTCTAATTGGGATGAAGAAATTATCTGTTGAGTATTTTAACATAAAATTGTTTGATTGTGTTGAATTAAAAACCCCAAAATACAGCGGGTCCAACAGACCCACAACACCTGCTGAGTAACAAAAAAATGAACACCATACAAGGGATATATATATATATATATATATATCTATATATCCCTTGTATGGTGTTCATTTTTTGTTACTCAGCATGTACATATATTTCATTCACACTTTTGTAACCCTCAAAACTAGTTTTTTAAACAATCCTTTTGAAAACCAAAAATTAGTTGACCATTCTTACATTCATGTTAGCGTTGTTCCATAATTGAACTCCTACAATAGAAATACATCTTCTTTTAATCCCTTTTTTTGCTTTTTGTACAGTAAAGATTCAGTGTGTTGATTCCCTGGATAATCAGCATCAGGAGAGAGAGAGGAGGAGGACACTTCGTCGCGGGGGGGTAGCAGTCAGTGGCGGCCGGCCAATAGAGGGCCGCGGGGCCTGGCCCCACCCACCTTGAGCCAGAAAAAAAACAAAAAAAAAACACATTATTTATAATTTTAATTATAAAAAAATTATAAAAATATTAATAACTTATACTAATTGTCAATATTTATGTGTTTGAGCTATGGAATGTACCCAGTAATATTTGTAAAATAGGATATCTGCGCTAAATATCTGCTTTTCCTGCTCGTCCTCTCTGCTCTGAGCTGCTCATGCACTTCTCTGCTGGTCTCTAATGCTCGTGCACATGCCGGGGCCACGAAGCATTTGGCCAAAGAAAGTCGGGTCTAATACGCAGTTTAGCCAATCACTGATTAAAGATATAAATGATGGACATATCATTTAGCCAATCCGCGCCCTAAAAAGGACTTCTGCGGGGCCAGGCCCCGGGTGCGTTCACAGCTAGTGTTCTAGTCTCTCGTTCTCTTCGTTTGTATTCTCGTCTGCCCGTCTCTCTCAGCGCCATTTTAACGTCATGACAATGGAGCCCTAAGACTCAAGCCTAACTAGATCAAATCTCTCCTCCAAGACTTGGACTGCATGCTGCTGTTGGTTATAAGGGATTACATTCTGGAGGAAGTAAAGAAAGCTGATTTGTATCGCCGAGTGGACGAGAAGAGTCAACTGATATTTCCAGCTGATGCTCATGCTAAGCTACATCGGCGCTAACGGTAACTTACATCACTATCCAGAACGCCACGGACACCATCGCTCCAGCGCTTATGACGGGCTGCTGTAATGAGGGGAGCCACAGTGCAGCTTTATTCCTGACATTGCCCTCCGGAACTAAGCAGCGGCGACGGGGAGGGAGAGGCCAGGGCTACCGTTAGCTAGCGGGCTAACGGGCTACCGTTAGCTAGCGGACTAACGGGCTACCGTTAGCTAGCGGACTAACGGGCTACCGTTAGCTAGCGGACTAACGTTAGCCCGCCAGCACTGCTACACAAAGAGAAAACGGTTGTTTAGTTACAGACGGAACAACATCATCCCAAATGTGGACATGCTATTCAACCAGCTGCAGAAGAGGAACATCGACCCTGCTTCATTAAAGGTATTAAACTATACTGTAACGGACTGAGTGACATGTCATGTTAACCTGTTATGTTTAAAGTGTTATTGTGTTTACAGGAAGAAGTTGTTCTAGATAAGATTACTGGTTATTGTAATTACTGGGTTCAGGAGGTCAGTGAATGTCTCCTGAGCTGTGTAGCTTGTAGCTTGTCTACCTGAGCTACCTGTGATCGGCAGAGCGAGTGAGGTGGGACGTTGTTGTTGTTGTTGTGGAGCCTGTGGAGAGGAGGCTATGACCGGGAGCAGAGTGACGCATGTTACGAAGTTTTGACTGTTGTTCTGGGCTAGGCTACGGCCCACAGTAGCCTGTTCTGTTGTTACCGAATAAACACTCAATAAGCAAGCTAACGTCTCGTATTTACATGTGATAGGAACCATCTTTACGTCCTATGTTTGTGTTGGGACACTTTTAGTTGTGACAAGCTCCTGAAAACATGTGCCGCGGTAGAAGTTTTTACTCTGCTAAAAGCTAGTTTAAAAGATATAAGTTAAAGTGACAACAAAGTGTTGATTTGTCGACGTATATTGTTATCCAAGTGGACCATCTCCCTCTCAGTTGTGTGCAGCAGCGAGGTCTGTTGTTATGTTAATGATTCGTCGCGCATATTTACGTGCAAACAGTTTACTGTGTAACGTGAACGCCAACTTGTTTTGTCTGTTGAAATGTAATTAAACAGTTGGACGGTGGATTGATGACGGTGGTGTTGACTGAGGCGCACGTTAAGAATAAATCCATCAGTAACAGAAGAACCAAGGGGTCGTGTATTTCCTGGAGGGAGGGATACGTTGCTCACGTCCAACAGTCTGTAAAAGCCTACATGGGCCTAGTCATCAAAGTGAATGAATATGATAGAAAACATCACAATGATATTTGTTTAAATATTTTAAAAGTGCGGGTAGTTAATAACATGCTTATTCAGGTGTCCACCAAGTCAATGTCTAGAAGAGGCCTAGTTGTTTTTGAAGATGGCAAGTTGGCAACTATTCAACAACATAGTGGACTGTTTTCTGAAAGGGAGGACACGCTGGTAACTGACCGTCTGATACAATTTGATGATGTAGTTATAATTTCCCATCATGTAAAGTTATTTGTAAGATTTTACATACATTGTATTGTAGAAATACTTGACTTGGACATAAGTGTTCAATCAGAATCACTTTCATCAAAATAGCTTTATTGATAATGTAAGTTGATTTATCTTTTACAGGTATGTGATGCCATCCTGATGAAGCCAAGGAGCGGTTCTCCTTCACAGAGACTGTCAGTCTTCTCAGGATCCTCATCACCGTGACAACAGCTGAATCCAGAGGTGTTTCTGTACTTTGAAGAGGATCAAGACCTTCCTGAGAAACACCATGACACAGGATGGCCTTAATGCTCTGGCTAGGCTCTCCATGGAGAAGAAACTTGTCAGGGACATGCCTGACTTCATTAAGAAGGCCATTGAGAGGTTTGCCACTCAGAAGGACAGAAGAGGAAAGTTTCTTTACAAATAATCTGTCTCGTAAAAACATGCAGGTTTCCTCACCACACTGATTTGTGTTTCCCCAACAAACAAGGTTCATATGGGGAATCTTAAAATATAAACTTGTTCTATTAGACTGTGTGTGTGTGTGTGTGTGTTTGTTTATTTATATATATATGGAAAAAATACTGAATTGTATGAATAATGTCCTTATTATGTTAGTGTTGGAATAAATGTTTAAATATTCAACTGCAAAGTAGTAATGCGTTTTTTATACCTTTTTTGCATTGAATCATAATAGGATTTTTGCTGAAATTGATTGGCTGGCCCCACCCAAAAAAAAATCCACCAGCCGCCACTGCAGGCGAACAAACACAACATTTAACAATCAATACAAATAATAAACAAATGAGAATATGGGGGGGTCAATGTCCAGTTCTTATTATCAGAGCAATGTTAACGTGGGCCCCACACGACAATGTAACACGTTTTGTGTTCATTAGCTTTATTACCCATAGACACACTCATTTTTATAGAGATTTTGTATAATTGCAAAATACCTTTTCAATGGAGTCTCCTTAACCTTTTTTTGTTTTAGGGATTTTGAACGAGGACTCTCTAAACATTAAACTAGTACTATTTTGGAGATGTCAGTTAAGATGTGAATGTCTTTCTATGTCTTCAGGTTCATGGAGAAACCCTGGATGAATGCAGGTTGGACTGTTGATGGGACACGAAGGCATTCTGCAGGATTCACTTCCTTTGGAAGTCTTCCATGTGGCCGAGGCAGCAGAGAAGATCATCCTACATGAGCTCAGAGACCCACAGGCTTCATGTTGATGGCACAATCTACTGCCTTGACCTGGAGGAACCCGTAATATGAACGACACCTTTGAGTTCCTTCATGAACATTAAACCGGACCGGTGCTCAGAAGCAAACTGCTCAGATAAATGGTAAATGTACTGCACTTGTGTTTCTCTCTTCTAGTCTTCCGACCACTCAGCTGGGGATCGAACCGCCGATCCTCTGATTGAAGGACGTCCCTGTTCTACCGCTGATCCACAGTCGCCCAAGATTATAATAATATAATAATAAATATAGCCAGTAAATCTCAAACACATCTCAAAGTCAAGCTTGGTTGAGAAATGTAAAAGTAGACTAAAACTCTTCTAAACTGTAGATTGGTTGTTTTAACACGTAAAACCTTTTGTGAGGCTTTTAGAATTATGTTTAAGAAATGTTATAAAAATGAAAGCTTTATTATATGGTTTTATGAAGTTCTCAGTATCTCACATTTTGCCTCTGCACAGACACACTACCTCATCTCATCTGTCTCTAATTCTATTATTCACTTTTTTTTTAAGTATCTAATTCAGTCATGTGTCGCTATTTTTTGGAGCGTTTACAATGTTCTTGTTCATATTGAACATGTATGAACCTGTTGTATTTATCTCTAATTTGTCAGAGTACAACCACACCTCCTGTCAGTGTCTGTCAGATCGCCTCCACTTGTATGTGAACAATGTTTAGGAAAACCGTGCACCGATTTCAGTTTAAATAATTTGAGTCTCTTGTCCTTCAGTGAACAGGTCATGTTTTTTCTATATATATTTTCTATTTGGGTGTGTTGAGATGTACTTGTAGCGAATGTTTCAGTCTGTGTATATTTTCTTCAAATAAATGTTATATCTTTTGAACAGAAGTAAGAATTATTAGTCATTTCATTTTTATAAAGCAAGCACACTTTCAATTATCAGTCAAAATAACGTTTATATGCAAGTTGAAACAAATTTGGAATGTAAGTCCTCTTAACTTGAAATGGCAAGTTGTTTACACATGGTAAAGTTATTTTAACTTGTAACTGTGTGTTACATAAAAGCACAAATGTGCGTTTGTTTGACGAGCTAAGGAAAGTTTTCTTGAACTGATAATGTAAAAATATATCTTCTCATCTTGGCCCTTTGACCTCTTCTGTACATTCAATGCAGGATTTAAGTGTGACAAATCAATCAACGAGGTAGGTCAATTATATAGGTGTTTAATAAGAATAAACCAACTGTCTCTTTATTTATCATTTATTGCCTCGTGAGCAACACATGCTGTTCCATGTAGGAACGTTTGGTTCTAAAATGACACAAATATAACAAGTAAATACATGATGTATACAACTATGCTGTAAAGTAACATTAAATATCAGAGGAAATAAACGTCATTAAATACATCTGTATCAATAACCTAGTTAATTAACAAAGACACAAGTAAATGTAACTTAATGTATACACGTATACTGCCACCTGCTGGTAGAAAGGTGAACCTGCACTCTGGTCTCCTCAGAGGCTCTGCTCTGCGTTCACTCAAGAAACGGCACAATGAGGTGGAAATATAAATATGATGCTAACAGCAACAACTCTACACACACACATTATTTTGATTAAACTATATAACGAACTGTGTTGCATTAAACAATGCAACGATTAATTGAAAAGTTGATTCGTGCTGTGTACATAATATATACATGCAAATTAAACTGCCTGTAGTCACAACTGTTGCTAACATATCCAGGTTTATTTATTTATATTGATTAATTAATGTTCTTCTAACATTAATGTTCTTCTAACGTTACCTTTCTACGTGTTTGCATTATAGAAGACTGTAAATAAGAATATTTTGTACAGGCTTTTATTTTGACATGAAAAGCATCGGCTCGTATTCCGAGTTTGGTTTTCTGGTTTCATACTGGTAAGTATATGTGTGTGATTGAGCGTTTAATCTTCTTCTCCTTCCGTAGAGCGTCCCGCAGGTTCGGTCTCGGATTCGTGAAGTCCTCGTCACAGATGGACCCGTACTTGTATAGCGCCTTTCTAGCAGTGGCGGCTGGTGACATTTTTTTTTGGGGGGGCGCAGTTGGGCGGCGCGGTTTAAATAGCACTCCACAAGGAGAAGAAAAGAGGTTTGGAGTAGAATATTCTAAAAAACAAAGCTTTATTTTAAGAAAACACAGTGCTCAACACTGTCCAATAACAACTATCAACAAACTGTAACTTTGGGCATGAGAGGTTCAGAGCAGAATGGTTTAAGAAACATTCAATGTGGTGGCCAGAGCAACTTCAGGGAATACATTGACGTAGCATTCAAACTGGGGGCCCTGCAGTAAGGTGGCACTGGTGAGGTGGTCTTTGAAGGCAAAGCGTTCCCTGGTGTGTCCAAGTATGGTGTCACAAACCTACAGATAAATATATATAGAGAGAGAGAGACAGTAAGATAAGTTGTGGGGAAATATCTACTACAAACAGGCTTCATGCTACAGACAAAAAACTATGTTTTGTGTGTCTTGATGGCTCAGCAACATAGACAAAAGGCCAGGAGCCACCTTGATGGCTGCAGCTATCACACACACACACACACACACACACACACACACACACACACACACACACACACACACACACACACAGGGGGTTGAATTGGTATTTTAGATAAAGTTATAGTCTGATATGATATCCACCCAAATCTAGCAATGTCCAACATGTGTTCTGCTGTGGGAAAGATAAAACATTAAACTTTAACACAGGCATCTGCTGATTTTGACACTCACTTCTGCAGCAATCCTTCAAGCTCATCTTCCTTCACAGCCGGCGCTTCCTCGGCTGCTCAGAGCCACTGCACACGGAGCCTCCAGCTAGCAGCTCCGGTTAGCATGTAGCTTGGTGCATGTAGCTTCACTGCTTTGCTGCTGAATATTTAAATCCGGACGTTCGGGTCCCAACTCTTTCAGCCTCTTCTTGTCAACATCTGATCGTGGATTGAAAGGTGTTTCGCGTAGAGATACCACAGAGTTTTCAGTCGCCATACTAACATAATCAAAGTCTCTGCTAGCTGTGTTGCTCGCGTAGCTACGTGGGAGCTATATGGGATGTGAGGGAATGATAAAGGTCTCTGATTGGACGAATATTCCAACCACGTTGCAATAAGAAACGATGTCATTGGCTAGGGCGCAGATTCGTGCGCCCGAAGATTCACGTTTCATCCGCCAATGAGAAGCTGTCCTTGCCGTCACGAGGGTGAAATGTTTGTTAGCTTTCCATAGACTCACATTTGGCCGGCGCCCCGAGAGGTGAGGGGCTTTTCTCAGTGGTGATGAATGGAGATATATTATATTTAACTTAAGTGGTTGTTGACAGGGGCTTACGGTCTCCCACACACATTTAGCGCGTCAACACGGTATATTTCTTATTTAAATTATTTGATATATAATGTTTTTTGACAGTATATATTATATATATTTTTTCTTCTTTTTTTTTTTCATCGCAATATTTTAGGAGGGGCGGCGCCCTAGCGCCCTCTATTGACGCACCGCCACTGGGTGTGACCATCTCTGTGAGTGGAGCCAGAAACATGTTGTGTGAAATTAAAAGATTCAGTAATGTTCAGGAACTCAGTGGCTACACAGTTTGTGGCTTCATTGACATGCAGATTAAAATCATCAACCAGTACCACTTCATCTAGCTTGATGATAGAGGTCAGGAAGTCTGTGAACTCTGATAAAAACTGACCTGACCTTATTTTATATAATAAAAGTGTCCACACATATTTCAGTGGTGACAAACAATGAGGAAGCAAAAGGCACTCGCTTAACCAGTTTGTGAGGGATTGCGCAATCTGAGGTGAGGCACACCTTGCGTGTGAGTATGAGTTTTATTCAGTCAATCATTACATACAACACAATAAGTAAAGACACAATCTAACATACAAAAAAAACCTGAAAAGATATAGGTAGAAGCATAATGCTTATATATTCATATCCTAAATACTTAATACTACTCAATTAAATCAGATACTGAATTATATATGAAGAAAAAAAAAAAAATATATATATATATAT
The DNA here is from genome assembly GCA_038501785.1 of Myoxocephalus aenaeus. Taxonomy (NCBI): domain Eukaryota; kingdom Metazoa; phylum Chordata; class Actinopteri; order Perciformes; family Cottidae; genus Myoxocephalus; species Myoxocephalus aenaeus. The sequence continues at coordinate 246,102 of JBAMJR010000152.1, forward strand.
ATATATGTACATATATTTCATTCACACTTTTGTAACCCTCAAAACTAGTTTTTTAAACAATCCTTTTGAAAACCAAAAATGAGTTGACCATTCTTACATTCATGTTAGCGTTGTTCCATAATTGAACTCCTACAATAGAAATACATCTTCTTTTAATCCCTTTTTTAGCTTTTTGTACAGTAAAGTGTAATGATTCTCTGAAGAATCAGCATCAGCTTCTCTCCCTACCTGACTTCTACCGAGGGTTTCCTCTAATGCGATTTAAAAAAAATATTAAATATAATATATATTTTTTTAAAGAATATATATATCCAAAGTTTTTTTAAATTTAGGGCAAGTGATGTCAACCAAGAACAAATCATGTGCTCAGAGTGCGTTAGAGTGGTGTCTGCGCCGCATAGCAATACAACTAACTTGTTCAACCACCTGAAACATCACCACAAACCACAGCACGACTAATGCATTAAGGCTAAAGCTAACGTGACCTCACTGAATCTCAATGCATTAAGGCTAAAGCTAACGTGACCTCACTGAATCTCAATGCATTAAGGCTAAAGCTAACGTGACCTCACTGAATCTCAATGCATTAAGGCTAAAGCTAACGTGACCTCACTGAATCTCAATGCATTAAGGCTAAAGCTAACGTGACCTCACTGAATCTCAATGCATTAAGGCTAAAGCTAACGTGACCTCACTGAATCTCAATGCATTAAGGCTAAAGCTAACGTGACCTCACTGAATCTCAATGCATTAAGGCTAAAGCTAACATGACCTCACTGAATCTCCGTCCATGTCCTTTGTCAATCCAGAAAACCATAACAGCGACCCTGCATAGCGCGACAGCGTATCCATCCACCTCCCAAAGACACACTGAAGTAACGGATGCAATCACATTTCATCTGGCCAAAGACATGTTCAATAAATACTGTGAGCAATGAAGGCTTCAGAAAAATGGTCAACACACTAGAAAAGAGATACGTGATCCCCTTGCGCAATTATTTCTCCAAACAGGCATTACCTGCACTATATGAAACACGTCGGGGGGAAATACAAAGGGATGACACAGCTGTCGAGTATTTTGCAACTACGACTGACCTATGGTAAACATTTTATTCATATTTTGCTTCAGGTTAATAAGAACCGTGTGAGTTTTATTTTGATACAAAGACGTGTACGTTAGCTGGAATGTAGCACAACATGGAAGTGAAAGCAGTGCTCTGTTGATTTCATTTTGGGTACAAAGTGTTGATACTATTTCATTTATATTTCCTTCTACGAGATGCAGTGTGATAAGGACCAGTCTGATGCAAAGATTTGTATATTAGCCAGAATGTAGCACAACAATGGAAGTGGAAGCAGTGTTCTTGTTCATTTAAATGTGAAAGCACAATAAAAAGATGTTGTCCCTAAAATTAATGAATAATCGTGATAAATAATCGTGATCTCAATATTGATCAAAATAATCGTGATTATGATTTTGATAATCGTGCAGCCTAAATGTCAAACTAAATATCTGATTGGTTGAAGACTATGACAATCAACGATAACGTCCCCATGTACTTTAATCTGCAAAGGCTATCTAGAAGGCCTCGAGCCGCTCTCCTTCCATAGAGACATAGAGGTGAAATCTGATTGGATAACAGCTCTCCTTAAAAAAAGCTGCAAAGAAAATATCTACAAAGACACATAGTAGACATAAAAAGATCCCTAAATGACCACAAATACACACAAAATGTCCACAAAGAGACACTAAATGATCACGAAGAGACAAGGTGACCAGAAACAGACACAACATGACCACAAACAGACGTGAAACGCCCACAAAGGGACATCAACAGAACACAAAGAGACTTTAAATGCCCACAAAGAAACAGAAAAAAACAAACAGAAAAGAGGCGAAAAGCACCACAGAATCTGCATCTTGCTCCTGTGTGGGAGAAACAGTGAGCTCTTGCATGTCTGATCCTCCCACAGGTCACTTCATCTACTGAGGAAGACTAAAGCTCCAGAACTGTTGAAATCCACTGAAATGACAAAAGCACATTGGTGGATTTGTCATTTGTGAGTTAATTACTGTTCAATTCAAGCGTCTGCGTCTGCGTCTGCGTGCCACGTCACTCTTCAGCCACCGAGCGGCAGCATCGCCTCATGAACACCGGCCCTCTGCCTCACATCAGTGAGTGTGTCGTCATGAGCCTCATGAAGCTGCAGCTCTCTGCTCACTGGGATCTCAGGTGCACTTCAGTCACGGGGCCTCGGTTTAGCTGAGGATTCACTTTCACGCAGTTGCACTGGTCTGCTGTCTCCTCTGTGAGAGTTTCGGTGCCGCCGTCCTGATTTATTGGCTTCTGCAACACAATCTGACTCCTCAAAGCTTTTATTCATTGTGCTTTTGATCCTTTAGAACACAAAGTGCAGGCAAGCGTGTCGTTCCTGAGGAGTTACTAACTAACTGCCTGTCTGTATAATAGCATGACATAAAATAGTCCAGTAAAATACTGGTACCGTGAGTGTGTATTTAAGTACACACACACACACACACACACACACACACACACACACACACACACACACACACACACACATAAACTCACTATAAAAGTATTTGCATTGAACAATGGAAAAGAAGTAGTGTGTATCACAAGTGCACATCACTGGCCGTTCCAGGTGGTTTTAACCAAATGCAAGGGTGGCGCAGGTCTATGAACACACACACCACCAGGTAATGTTGTCGAGCAACTTTTATAGTACTCCATTACACAACAGTTCTCACTCACAGTGCAGCTGTTTTGTTGTCTTGGGGTTCTCATGTCTGACATATTGTTCAGCTCAAGGTCATTTCACAGAGTCTGTTCTCACATTTTAAAACACTCGAGTTTTAAAGTTATTATCTTTTTCATGTGACTGAGTCTGTCCCGTGGAACTGTGGGTAGTGCTAATGACTCATATTTTGTTGATGTTACTTCAAAAGGAAAGCTCATCAATAGCAATGATTAGCTTTCGTTTTGCAATGATGAGCAGTACCGTTTTCAGCCACAACAAAGTGCCATTGGGCTGGTGGCGCTGTTTCTACATTTTGGCTGGTCTTCACCTACATAATGTAAGTCAAAGAGACTCAAAATGACCACGAAGAGACAAAAAAAATACTACAAATAGACATCAAACTAATACTAAGAGACATAAAAACACTGCAAAGAGACACAAACGTCGATAGAGACACAAAACTATCACAAGTATCCACAAAACGACTACAAAGAGACATACAATTACCCCATAGAAACAAAGTGATCACAAAGAGACACTGAACATCCACAAATTGACACAAACCAACTCCTAAAAGACATGAAAAGACCACGGAGAGACACTAAATCACCTCAAGGAGACATACAAAGATCACAAAGAACCACAAAATGGCCGCGAAGAGACACAAAATGTCCCCAGAAACACACAATAGCGACATAGAGATTACAAACAGACACAAAACAACCACAACATGATCATCAATATACACAAAACGACCACAAGGAGACACAGAACAACCACACAATGACAAAAACCGACTATGAAGAGATGCAAAACAACCACAAAGAGACATAAAAAAAAAACTAAATGACCACAAATACACACAAAATGTCCACAAAGAGACAAAATGAACAGAAACAGACACAACATGACCACAAACAGACGTGAAACGCCCACAAAGGGACATCAACAGAACACAAAGAGACACTAAATGTCCACAAAGAAACTGAAAAAACAACATAAAAGAGGCGAAAAGCACCACAGAATCTGCATCTTGCTCCTGTGTGGGAGAGACAGTGAGCTTTTGCATGTCTGATCCTCCCACAGGTCACTTCATCTATGAGGAAGACCGTGTGATGCAGTCACTGTTCAATTCAAGCGTCTGCGTCTGCGTCTGCGTCTGCGTCTGCGTCTGCGTGCCACGTCACTCTTCAGCCACCGAGCGGCAGCATCGCCTCATGAACACCGGCCCTCTGCCTCACATCAGTGAGTGTGTTGTGTTTGGCTTCTGCAACACAATCTGACTCCTCAAAGCTTTTATTCATTGTGCGTTTGATCCTTTAGAACACAAAGTGCAGGCAAGCGTGTCGTTGCTGAGTATAAACGCACATTAAGCACAACACCTCTGCTGCCTCTGGACTCACAGCCACATACACTGCATTTGCACTGCACTGCAGTTAATGGCATCAAGACTGGATTAAAAACTGTCTGTTAATTTGATGAGTTGCTAACTTGTTTGGTAATTTCCATCACTAAAGTACACCATTGACTCTTTTGATATCACTTAATTCACTTTAATCACTTCAACCGGTGCAATATAAATACATTGTATTCTCTCTGTATATATAATATTGTTATTGTGGATTCTTACTGTTTTTTTCATATTACTTTATTTTTATTTGTTTTACTATATTTCTCTTGTGTGCACTTTAGAAAGAAAGAAAAGAAACATGCAATTTATTAATCCCCTTGGGGAAATTCTTCTCTGCATTTGACCCATCCCTGGGTGGGGAGCAGTGGGCAGCCCTGTGGGGCGCCCGGGGAGCAGTTGAGGGTTCAGTGTCTTGCTCAGGGGCGCTTCGGCATGTGAGCTATGGGGGGACTGGGGATCGAGCCGGCTGCCTTGTGGTTGCGGGACGACCACTCATCCCCCTGAGCTACAGCCGCCCTCTGCTGCTGTAATCCTACAAATTTTCCCACTGCGGGACAAATAAAGGAATATCTTATCTTATAAGGGCCTTAAAGGATTTTTTTTTTTTATTTTAATATTATTAACTATAGTAACATCTATGGTGTTACGGGTCAATTTCGACCCATATATATTTACTTAAAGAAAAAGGCTAAAAAGTATTTTTTTTCAGCAATAGAACTTTAATACAAACACAAAATGAAAAGCAGAACAAGTCATAACACAGCATATATATTTGCAAGGTCAAAAGAACAACAACCAATCAAGCAAATCTTATTTTTTATAACTGGGTCAAAACCGACCCTAACAACACAAAGGTCATCATTTCAACCATTTCATAATTTAGTGAAATTTTTTGTTTTTGTTTTATTTAGTTGAAATAGAGGTTCCTGACAAAGAGCCTTGATGCAATAAACACATTTATGTGGTTCTTTTATGCATTTAAACCTAAAACGGGTCGGTGCCGACCCGAACACAAGAGGAAGGTGAATACAAGTCCGTGTCCTGTGTCCCGTGTCCATCATTGGGAGGCCTGCAAGGCTTCGTATGACCTAGAGGTTTTGTGAGAAACTTTCACGATTTGGATCTTCACGGTCCCGTGATCGTCAAAGGAAATTGTTGAAACATCAGCAGAGACGTACGTCAACGGGAGTGTTGTGAGACGTACTCTCGAACACGGGTCATTTTGACCCCGGGACAACGTACGGCATATATACATACATATACACTCGTACGTGGGTCTTTTTGACCCCAGGACAACGGGAGGGTTAATTACAAATTAAGTAAAATCATGAAGTAATATAATAAACACAATTCTAATAAAATAAAAACTTTCCTTAATTACAGAATGAAGCAAAATGCATATGATTTAAGCATATTCCTTAATAACAACATTCTTATGAATTAAGCAAAATCCTCAATTATAGAAAAACAAGCAAAATCCTGAATAACAACATTCTTATGAAATAAGCAAAATCCTTAATTATAAAAAACTAGCAAAATCCTGATAACAACATTCTTATGAAATAAGCAAAATCCTTAATTATAAAAAACAAGCAAAATCCTGATAACAACATTCTTATGAAATAAGCAAAATCCTCAATTATAGAAAAACAAGCAAAATCCTGAATAACAACATTCTTATGAAATAAGCAAAATCCTTAATTATAAAAAACAAGCAAAATCGTGATAACAACATTCTTATGAAATAAGCAAAATCCTTAATTATAAAAAACAAGCAAAATCCTGATAACATTCTTATGAAATAAGCTAAATCCTTTACCTCTTTAACCCCGATCCCCGCGGCGCCCATTATCAGACATGAAAAGAGAAGAATAAGTCAAGTGACGTTTCCTAAAGTATCTCAAGAACCACAACGTTGATTAACTTCATTTAAATATCTGAAATACAGTAAAGCCTTGTGGGAAGAGTTATAGCCGAACAGCAAAAATTAAATGTACCGTTAATTTTATGTAATTACATAAACCTCGTAACGTCGCCGTCATTTTCGGCGGCGGTCGTAACGCTTTACTACAGCGTTCATAAGTACACTTTACAAAGTGCGATTTCAATAAAAGACACCTCTTTGTAACCCTACGAGCTTGTAGGAGTCTAATGAAGCAAAACAAATCTTTAATTTTTGTATATTAGTCCCTTTGTATAAAAATCCCAATGCACCCGGGCTGTTTCTTTTCCTACTTCCTTGTTACGTTTTAGACTCTGCAGGCTTCTGTGAAGGTGGGAGGTTTCTTAGACTGTGTCACACGCCTTCGTCAGAGCTTTATGCACATTGTATTACCCAGCATGCACCAAACAAATGCTGAAAAGACATAAAGCTTATAACTTTTACATTTTTGAACCGAAAGACACAGTTATCTGACTAAAACTCCATGGTAACTCCCCAATGCTTTGTTTTATTGTGATTTCTCTTGCAGATTCTGATTATTTAAGTCATTATCTTTACAAAGAGGGGTCTTACAACTCTGCAGGTTGTTGTTTAGGCCTTGAAGCATCTGGAAAAACTCGGGGACCGCTCGAGAAGGCATTTTTGGAAATCTTGCTCATATCATATGATGCATAGTTATGATAAAAATATGTTATAAAAGTGAGTTATTTGAAAATATACATTTTTTCACAAATAAATTGAAAAAAACTGTAAAAAATGATATAAAATAACACAACTATTAGAACTCTAGGGGGTTCATACGATTACTTGAAGAATGGGTACAGGGAACCCCAGACATAACATAATGTTGTTAACCCCAGAGCCCCACGTATGGGGGCTCTGGGGTTAACAACATTATGAAACAGGTCAAATCTATAATATATCTTTAAATTCTGTAATTACAAAATGTTGTCAATGCAAAAAGTACAAAAATAAGAATTCTTGTGAAACAAGTAAAACTCTTGATTATAAAAGATAAGTAAAATCCTGAAGTACTACAATGAGCTAAATAGTCAAATGTCTTGAAGTTCCCCTCAAGTCAGAACAAATGACAAATACATGAGTTGTTTGGGGCTGATCTCAGCGGTGTGTATTATTAATATTCTAGTATATGTATATTTTAGATATTATTGTTTAATATCTCACATTAACAATGTTCCTGATCGTCTTTGGATCCTGAGACCCGGCTGCTTGGACTCTGGTAAACCTGATCTCAAGTCTAGTTTTAAATGAAGCTTCATGTCTGAGGTGTTGTTAAATGTTCTCGTCTCCAGCAGGAACCAATGGGCTTGGAGCTGAGAGCCACAGACAGGAAGTCAGAACCTATGAGGAGAGCCCTTGTTGAGAGGAAGAAGGACCGGCTGTAATGGTGTGATATCATATTCCTTCTGATTTCAACATGCGTATGAAAGTGAGCTGCTGGTGGTCGTGGTATGAATCATCTGGATGTAGAGGAGCTGCTTGGAGGAGCTACTCTGCTCCCTGAGCTCCTTCTTCTGCAGCAGGAACACCCAGGTTATAATAATCCATCTCGATGTCCTCCCGTCTGCCTGGCGTCTGCCCCCTGGTGGCCTGGAGAGACATGACAGCACAGTCCTGTCTTTTCACAAACACACACGAGAGCTTCATTCCAGCCGCTGGTCTCAACAACAGGGTGTCATACCTTCCAGAGGCAGTAGAGGGCAGTGTTCACCAGCAGCAGAGTCAGCGGCAGGACGACAGCTTTGATGATGAGAGGGGTTGGATCTGATGGAGCACATGACATCATCACATGACATCATCACATCACATGACATCATCTTATGACATCATCACATCACATGACATCATCACATGACATCATTACATCACATGACATCATCTCATGACATCATCACATCACATGACATCACCTCAAGCTGCAGCGTTCCAACAGCTCCCAGTGAACCTGAAGCCTACATCACGGATGTTTTTCATGCTCTTGTGGACCAATCAGCATGGAGACAGGTAGCTTACCTGGGACAGTGAGGGAGAGCAGACGGCTCTCAGAGGAGAAGTCATGAGAGGAAACAGAGACGTGATAAACACAGCTGTAGCTTCCTTGGTGGGCGGGCTCTGCAGCAGGAAACAGGAAGTTGGCAGAGTGATTGACAGCTGGCTGGGTGGAGTTGTGAGCCGTGTTGGAGGAGCTGAAGGTGAGCTGGAAGGAGCCTCCTGGGTACTGTGGCTGGATGGAGCAGCAGATGGTGAAGGCGGAGCCCCTGAGCACCTGAGCCCCCTGCTGCTGGGCCTCGGAGACCCCGTCCATGGAGGAGCACACAGAGATGATTGGCTGAAGCAGCAGGTCTGTAAACACAGAGATGATGGAAGTTCATTTACCCTCCATTGATCAAGATGGAGCCTGAAGAAGAACCTGATGCCACAGGCTGAAGACAGACAGGCTGAAGACAGACAGGCTGAAGACAGACAGGCTGAAGACAGACAGGCTGAAGACAGACAGGCTGAAGACAGACAGGCTGAAGACAGACAGACAGGCTCAATTCAGATGTGTCCATGTTACAGGCTGTGTATGTGCCCATCAGTGGCGGGCCGTGCGTTTCCTACCTGCGCTTCAAATCACTCTATCAGCTGTTAAAGCCCCTCTATTTTAACCACTTTTACAAGAAAAAAAGGCGCGGCCACTCCATGGAGCGATGTTCCATTATGCAGCACGCCAGTCACATTTAGTAATAACAAAACAATCCAACAAAACTAAAACCCTGCACACACACACATCTCCAGCAGCAGCTGCACCGTGGAGGGGAGAGGCCCAGCCCCGGCTGACCAGCAGCAACAACAGCGCTGTGTGTGATTAAATACGACTGCAGATGTAAAACAGTAACACAACCAGCATTTCACTCACCACATGCCCGTAATCCTCTGTGGGAAAGGCGTCATCAGTAAAATACACCAGCAAGGTAGCTTTTTGGTAGCTTTTTGGGTAGCTTCGTGCCCCATTGACCAATCACAGCGCATGTTAATGGTCACGCTGGGCCACTGACCAATCATATACGTCCACGCCATTTCGCAGGCGCTGCACGTCAAAGAATACACCCAGCTTGTCAAACTAAAGATCTGATTTGTTGAAGTCCATGACAATCAACCACAGCGTCCACTCTCTGTGTTCTTTAATCTGCTAAGGCTTAAACTGCTTTGCTGACATAGAGACACAGGAGAGAAACAATGTGATTAGATGAAAACTTCTCCTTAAAACCAGCTGCACTGAAAGCAGTGCTGCAGGCTGAAGGCAGAGCAACAGAGGAAGACAGGAGCTGTGACATGAGAACATAAGCTGATAGTGAAAAATAATTATAATACATGTAGTGTATTTGTGAAAAACAATTAAATTATAAAATAGCTATAACTTTGTGATTCTGTTTAGGCCAGCAGAGAAGGCTTAGCAGGCCCTGACGGCCACCACTGGTGTCCATGCGTATGCGTTCAGGCGTTCTAGAGACTTGTTTATCTTCCTGAAGCAGTTCCTGTCCAGCTGAAGACAGAACCCAGTCTTGCACTTCTCACACATCCAGGCAGCTTTTACAGGCACCTAGTACACTGTTTCCTCCCAAACACAAAGAAGTGTCCTTCTTTGTGTTTGTGGACAGGAAAGTGGCCTTTAGTGGGGGGTTTAGGTGGGCCAGCCAGTGACAGAACTCTCAGAAAGTATTCTAATAATATTATTTACAAAGAAAACGCCACTGAAAGGCCCTGAAAGTCTCTCCCTGCTGCTCTGCTCACTTCCACCCCTCCCCCATAAGCAAGCTCGCCACTGTTATGTGTTACCGTTACCGTGGTGGAAAGCGCCGCTTCTTAGCGTTCAGAATCCATTGGAAATACCGCGATAGCATAAATTAGCTCGCGGGCCATGAATATACATTATAAGACCGAAGCTGCGGGAAGTATGAAATCTGTCCGTGGGCCGTGATTGGCCCCCGGGCCGGACTTTGGACACCCCTATCATAGATGATGTCACGGATGGGCTTACCTGAGCAGGTGAGATACAGGATGGAGGAAGAGGAACGTGATGTTAAACAATCTCTCAGAGCAGATCCAGACTGAAGACAGAGAGAGTAGATCCTCCACTTAGGTCTCTCTGAGGACTCTACTCTCTCTCTCACAGAAACAGCAGAGCCACAGTCCAGATCTCTACAGGCAACAGCTGCTGCCTTCAGGGTCCAGACATAACCATCTACTGGTCTCCAGTAAGAACCATCTACTGGTCTCCAGTCTCCTTGATGCTTCACCTCCAGTGTTCCTGCACAGCGACTGGCTCCTCCCACCAACCTGACAGGTTCTGAACAGAAAGCAGAGAGTCGTCAGTAAAGAACAAAGTGAGTTCCAGGAGAACAGAGATGAAGCAGATCAAAGCTGCAGCTCCTCTTCTACCTGAGCAGGTGAGTCCAACAGCTTTGCCAGGTGAGCAGGTGTTTCTCTCTGAGCCTGAGCTTCTACAGTCCAGGAGAGCAGACTCATGGCCTCCACACTGGAACTCTTTGGTCCACATTGGAGCCTCCACTTCTCCATAGAGCGCCCCCTGGAGGACTGAAGGAGCGCCACAGCCAAGCTCCCTACAGACCACCTCTGCATCCTGCTGGTCAAAGTCCTCTTCACACACGGAGGACCACCACTGGGTAGACCTCACCTCCAGTCTACCTGAACACAGACTGGTTCCATCCAGCAGCCTGACAGAGTCTGGAGAGATGAGAGAAGATGAGAGAGATAAAAGACACCAGACAGTAAATAAAAGATCTCATGAAACAACGCTCCTCTGGTTGTATAGAAGTCTATGCTTCATGTGTTAAAGCTGCATTCTCTCTACAGACCACCAGGGTGCGACTCCTCTGGTTGTATAGAAGTCTATATAAAATGATTTTACTTCTCATGATTTATTCCCTCAGGAAACATTACATAACTTATTACTCTCCATGTCTACTTCATGTTCACTATTTGAACCAGAGACGTTATAGAAGAAGTGGACCGAGTCGTCCTGACGTCACTCTTTGGTTTGTGGACTGTGGCTGTCGCCATCTTGTTTTTTGCAACCAGTGAACAGGAAGTGACCACATCTGGACTGAGGAGGAGTCTCCTGGTGTCGACCTGTCAATCACCTTGTAGCCCCGCCCCCTAAAGCATCCCCTGCTTTATGGTCTGTTTGACTCTAAACGACCATAATTTACTAAATGAACATCATGCTGTATTGAAGAAGACATAAACTCATGTTTACAATGTTTACTGAAGGAATAAATCAAGAGAAGTAGAGTCATTTATATAGACTTCTATACAACCAGAGGAGTCGCCCCCTGGTAGCCAGGAGAGAGAATGCAGCTTTAACATGATGCATAGACTTCTATACAACCAGAGCAACATGATAGTGGAAACAGAACAAAACGTGACTTCAGTTAAAAACAGTTTCCATGAACTTCCATGAAGTTCAAAGTCTTCAGAGGAAGATGTTCAGTTTTAGAGCCAATCAGAACGAAGGTTTGTGTTTTTGTTACATTGTTACATTCAATCTGGTTAGTGTTGGTTTCAAGTCACAATGATGTCATCACCTACGTCCTGTTTTCATCACCAGCGCTCCTGCCCAGCTGTGATTGGCCAGTCAGCATTAAAGGGGCGGGACTTAGTGAAGAGCCAATTGAAAGCGTAATCCCTATCATTAATAACCGTCTCAGGATAACCCTGGGTCTCTGAGTGAGGTCTCTGAGCACACCGCCCTTCTTGCTTCTGACAGGTGGAGGAACTACACTTGAAAATGGTGAGTTGGGCTAAATGGTGTTGAAAGCGTGTGTCAATTATTGGATGCCTGGTGTAGCCTCCGGAAGAACTCAGTTCAACAACTTCTCTCGCTCTCTAAATTTATTTACTAAATGATCACAAGCAAAGTAATCGGCGCTGCAGTTGCAAAAGCAGTGAGTGGAACAGCAACACGCAGGTTGGGCAAAGAACAACTGCCCCACCAACGGAAGTGTTGCCTTTCATACTCAGATTATCGTCACAGGTTCGTCTCGCCTCGTCCTAACATCTGATTCGCTCTATCCTGTCCAGAGGAGGAGAATCCCGTGTTCTCATCTTTTCTCACAAGACTGGAACACAACGACCAGTCTGCTTCCATAATGTCAACATACTGATAAACAGGTGTGGGTGTTGAAGTGTGCAGGCGTGTGACTAACTTCCCTTGGGAACTGGACATTTCATAGACACAACCACCTCCAGCTGCATAGCTGTGTTATACTGACCTCGCTAACCTGAACTTTAATAGACATGAAGAGTGATGGAGAATATCTGCAGAATATAAGGATTTATATTATCAGTGTAATGACTGATGTGGTGGCAGTGGAGCTTCAGTTCTCAGAGAACCAGGGTTATACTGTAACCACACCTGCTCTGTCCTGCAGCACATAGTCAGCTGTTAGACGTTGTTTAGGTCTGGTTACTACATGACGTGTTCACACAATGAAGGAGTCACATGGTCATCCACAAACAACAACATGGACTCTGTGGTCAGCTGATCATGTCCAGTCCCTTTGGACCAATCAGCATGGAGACAGGTAGCTTACCTGGGACAGTGAGGGAGAGCAGACGGCTCTCAGAGGAGAAGTCATGAGAGGAAACAGAGACGTGATAAACACAGCTGTAGCTTCCTTGGTGGGCGGGCTCTGCAGCAGGAAACAGGAAGTGGGCAGAGTGATTGACAGCTGGCTGGGTGGAGTTGTGAGCCGTGTTGGAGGAGCTGAAGGTGAGCTGGAAGGAGCCTCCTGGGTACTGTGGCTGGATGGAGCAGCAGATGGTGAAGCTGGAGCCCCTGAGCACCTGAGCCCCCTGCTGCTGGGCCTCGGAGACCCCGTCCATGGAAGAGCACACAGAGATGATTGGCTGAAGCAGCAGGTCTGTAAACACAGAGATGATGGAAGTTCATTTACCCTCCATTGATCAAGATGGAGCCTGAAGAAGAACCTGATGCCACAGGCTGAAGACAGACATGCTGAAGACAGACAGACAGACAGGCTGAAGACAGACAGACAGGCTGAAGACAGACAGGTTGAAGACAGACAGACAGACTAAAGACAGACAGACAGGCTGAAGACAGACCCTAACCGTAACCCAGAACCCTAACACATGAATTAATATGATCAGAACCCTAACACATGAATTAATATGATCAGAACCCTAACACATGAACTAATATGATCAGAACCCTAACACATGAACTAATATGATCAGAACCCTAACACATGAATTAATATGATCAGAACCCTAACACATGAATTAATATGATCACAGAACCCTAACACATGAATTAATATAATCAGAACCCTAACACATGAATTAATATGATCAGAACCCTAACACATGAATTACTATGATCACAGGACCCTAACACATGAATTAATATGATCAGAACCCTAACACATGAATTAATATGATCAGAACCCTAACACATGAACTAATATGATCAGAACCCTAACACATGAATTAATATGATCAGAACCCTAACACATGAATTAATATGATCAGAACCCTAACACATGAACTAACTGACCAACACTAATGTTAACAGAGGAGAAATGAGCTGAAACAAGTGGTTTAATAACCAGGTAAAGTCCCTGCACACACATTTCTCTTTTTAGATGACAAGAATATAATATCTTGGCTCTTTTGATTGACATCATTTGACGCCAGAATAAACTGAATTTGAAGCTGCATGACAATTCAGTTAAATTAATATTTCTAAAATTAACGACTTTATTTTAATTATTGAATTAATTTATATAGTCACATTTTTCAAAAGCTTTGTTTTAAATCCTTTATTTTACCTCAAATAAGAGAAGATAATGTATGTATTATTAGAGTAGGGCGGGTCTTAATAAGCAAAAATAGACAAATTTCTTAATTTACTTTGAATTATTAGCCTTTACAAAAACGTAATGAACAGGTAAGATGAAGCGAGCCATTCAAACAACAATTTCTTTTTACAATTGCAAACATCCTCGTGAAACTACATCGGCCAGCAGCTCAGCTACTGATAGTGAGGCTACACCGGAGCTGTTAGCTGTTAGCTCCGCTAACATCAGCCCAGCGCCCGCTCACTCCGTCCCCCTCCCTCGTTGAAGAGGATGCCGACAGGGAAGGAGATGAAGACGTCAACAACGGTGGGTCTCACTTCTATATTATAAGATTTTGTTTTCGGTTTATAGTTTTGTACAATGTAGTATTTTCTGATTCTAGTGGTGCTAGTTAGCTAGTTAGCTATGATAGCGAACACAGCACACCTTAATGAGACAGAAAGACATTTGGAATAGACATTTGGATAATACATCAATTATTGGCTGCGATCCATATTTATTACTTTCAACTTTATTTTGTCCCTTAAAATATGCTAAGCGTCTGCCCCAACTTTATTTTCCCGACATTTACATTTATCTTGTACACAAAATCCATACTCATACACCAGAGATAGCCTGAAGGCTTTTCAAGAGCACAGCTAGGTACTATACAATCTGAAGAACATTAGCAACTAGCTAACGTTAGCTAACATAACTTTATAAGATCATCGTGTGTTTGGTGACGTGACACAGCTAACTGCTTAATTGTAACGTTAGCTATGGCAACTGAAGGTAACTAATGTTTTGGATTGTCAGCATTTTCCTGTCAAAGGGAGATAAAAAAATAAATAGCTAGGTAGCACTAGCTAGATAAATTGAGGTAAAATGTAGCTAGTGCTAACTTATAGGAGACTGCACACTCTGAGGGTAGATGTTGGCTGCCAGTGGTCCCTTCGAATTGAAGCCAGCCATTTAATCCGCCGATCTACCAATTTTAGGATGACTAAAATCTTATATCTGGGCTACTTTGGCGACTGTTTTTACAGCCAACAGCACATACAGTATCAAGGGCCTTTTGACCTTGTGCGACGCACAGCCAGATTCTGGCACAAATATGGCGGCACTTAAGCATAGGGACGTCACGTGGAATCCATGAATTTGGGTAAATTATAAAAACGGGTACTTTTATTTTATAATACGGGTAGATCAAATCAAGCATTCTGATTGGTTGAGAGTGAGTCACGGGGTGTATTTTATTCAGCCATAAAGTACATTACAGCCTGTTTACATTTAGAGCGTTTCATATCAGTGCGCACTTAAAAATAACAGGTAGATTTAAATTGCGCGACCGTTAGTTGTCATTTCAAGTTTGACAGTTCAAAACATGTTTGGTGTAAACTTTGATATCGTAACGTCCGCAGTAACGACTCGCAGACGTTGGTTTCCTTAACTTGCAGGTTTATTGCTTGAGTGTTCACAGGATTGCAACGGGGCTCTTCGCTAACCGTAGCTCAAACGGAACAGCTAACAAGCTCACGTAGCATCCCCCACACTAGCATAACGAACGACAACACACACGTCACTTCCTCCCTAACCTAAAGATGAGGAATGAAAAGGGTTTCATCACAACATCCTGATCATTTCCAGTGAGAGATAATTACGTCGGTAATTTCCCGACGTGAGGCGAGTTCTCTAAACATCATGGAGGAGAAACATGACGGAGAAAAGACGGACAGAAGCAGCGAGAGCACTTCTTTACATCGGTGCTGAGAGTCATCCTCCACCCTGCTTTCAACCGGCAAGTTAAGGAAACCAACGTCTGCGAGTCGTTACTGCGGACGTGACAATATCAAAGTTTACACCAAACATGTTTTTAACTGTCAAGATTGAAATGACAACTAACGGTCGCGCAATTTAAATCTAGCTGTTATTTTAAGTGCCACTGATATGGAACGCTCTAAATGTAAACAGGCTGTAATGTACTTTATGGCTGAATAAAGTACACCCCGTGACTCACTCTCAACCAATCAGAATGCTTGATTTGATCTACCCGTATTATAATCATGCATAACACCACCTGTGTAGGACCAGTAATATCTGCTCCAGGTGAAGTAATGTTCATTTTATAATAGTACCACACTCTGACCTACACTGTGTTTTGTAAATTAGCTGTTCCAAGAGACAGTTTACAAAAGAAACTACTGGTCCATATGGACAACTTGCAAGGCGAGAGAATAGTTGTCCAATTTTGTGTGGATGGAGTAAGGATAAGGAATAGTTCACTCAAATTGCATAATTATGTAGTTGTCTCTTACCAGTCTGTGGGTCAGGCATTTCATAATCCTTATTCCCTGAGGTCAAGCAGCAGGAATCATGTGGCAATGTGTAAATAATACTAGG